>QYAP01000768.1:0-31716 GCA_003988905.1 Hymenotorrendiella dingleyae
GGGGGGGGGGGGGGGGGGGGGGGGGGGGGGTCAAATTCAATAGTCAGGAGAAGGGCATTAGACCTGCTTGCGACAGGTTCCTCAGCCTTTGATGTTGTAGCGAGGGTCTTTCTTTTCTGTTGGTTCAGGCTGGCGTAACTTTTTGGTTTATGCTAAGCTCTGTATTTTTAACTGTTTACCTACTGTAACAAATTATATCGCACGTTTATAAGCCAACTGAGATACGTGTTTGGTTTCCGTTCCTTAATTGATAGAGATGATGTTGACCAGACATGAAAGGTTCTTACATAACAGTCGCTACTTTTTACTGCTGACTTCTCGCCCGGTTTCTTTTTGGCTTCGAGCTGAAAATTGACATGCTCGGTTGGGTAGCTGCAAATGGCAAATTTGCATATAGTTGTGTAGTTACGACTTTTCGCGGCTTCTTATATGATCGTACCCGCGACTTAGTCGATTTTTTCTTAGGGCTTGTCCTTTTGACGTATTTGTATTCTTGTTGAGGTAACTAATATGGCTACAGCCATGGAGCCTGTTGGCAAACGGACTTACTAAACGCAAAGTTGTTCTGCACCATACCTACGCAAGTTCTTGAAAATCTCGAAGTCCGACAGAGACCCGGAGTGTTTGGAAATCCCTTTTGCAGGCGAGCCAACAGAAAATCACATTCTTGAGTAAGCTAACAAAGCGCTATACAGTAGCTACAAAATGGAAGAGCTGCAAACGATAAGCAAGCAATGAATATCCTTGCCGTGCTAATCTGAGCAGATTTTGAATTTGACCATCCAGAAGTCATGCGTACCGAGAACCGGCAACGTCAACCTCGTGGAGTTCCCAGACCTAGAATAGTGAAATCAATTGGTGATCTGCACAGCAAACGCCGAAACAAAATATAGTGTAGAAACAATAACAGTCAAAGGGTTGTTCTCCCTCATGCGTTGCCACACTTCGGACTTTGGACCCCTGAATCTTCTTTATCCTCGCTTAGTTACCCTGCACGGGACCCCCCGGCCCCCCCGCAAAACATGAACATAGATACAACGACGAGCAAAGAGCGTGGGCTACACAAATAGGTAATGGCACGCCGGAAATTCAATTTGGGTATCAGCTACCGTCATACTTACGTAACTTATCGAAGTTCTTCGTCATTCTTCGTATCAAGTTCCAAAAGTGTTCTTGGTTTTGGATCATGCCAGTCGAACCAGAGAAAATAAACCTGTAAAATTCTGACCGCCTGGAATTCTGACAACTTCTGGGGAAGCTTCATTTGACTTCTCCCGAGAACTTTCATCTTCCATGGTTCTTTTTGGATTGCTAGCAAACTTGCAAATTGGAAAAATGACTTTTAGAGCAGAGCTCGAAGCTTCGGTTTCCACAGCAACTTTCGTCCACTTGATCCACAAATTTCGACGAGCAATCCAAAGCATACCTTGAAACCAGAATCTTACGGGGTCTTTGTTTGGTCCACTCGGCCCTGATTGTGGAAGCATTCTGCACCTGATGGGTGATCTAGGTGCAAACCTTTGTATTCTTCGCTATAAAAGAATGGTAAGATCCGGTAGTTAGTTGTACTTCAACTCACCAAGTCCAGTTCTCTCAACGAAGCCTGAGAAATTCCATCAAGATGGCACTCTTTAGCCTCCCCTCCCCCGAACTTCCTATCCACGTCAGCGCCGGTACACTTTCAACCCTTGAAGCAGCCGTCGACAAAACAGCACTCCTATATCAAGTGCCCGCCGCCGCCGCCGCCAAAGACGCCGAAGAAGCGCTCGCAGCCTGCTGGAAAACCATGGCCTCCACGCTTCATGATGCGTTCCTGAAGAGTGTGGAATGTCAAAATTGTGGTAAAGATCATTTCGGTGGCGCAAGCAGGGACAACAAGATTGCGAGGGACATCTTGGAGAAGGAGTTGAAGAAGCTACCCGTCGCGGATGTAAGCCAAGAGCTCAAAGTTTTTGCGCGGAAATTTGAGTCGCTCAGGAAAGATTGGTTGAAGGACGTCGAGAAGAGTTCTTGTAATGCGGATTTTATTCGCAGGCCGGAACTCTAAAGAGCCTTGCGAGGGAAGTGTGCGAGTATTTGATGGTCGAGCTTTGAGATGGGGGAGAATGGGGATTGAACGTGTCTCGCATAGCTTCTCTTACAGCTGTAGCTTGAATCAGCAATAAGAACGTTTGATCCAAAATGATTCTCTTCGTGCTTAACTTGTGAAATGTAGATATTGCTTGTCTTCTGTCGCGGCTACCTGTAACTTTTGGCTTGGCTGCAGCTTCGTCGGTCTGAGACTCTCAGGGAGAGCGGACTTGCCACGAAAAAGGAGTGTCGCGTAGAAATGGGCCAACAAAAGCCTCGAAGTTCATTTCTTATTGAGTTCTGATTGAAAGAGGCTAAGAGGCACGTGTAATGAAATAGAACGAGATGAAATTTAGAAGGTGCCGCACTGCCGGGAGGTGCAGGTGGCCTGGGGTGACACGCTGGCGCGTGTTCAATGCCGGAGATTGGCCGACGCGACTGACTGTTTGCTTCCCCGGCTTCCCCGGCTCGTCGCTCGCCTCAACCCCAGATCGAATGGGCCCATACTCGAGTATCCACAAATCCCCTCATTCTATCCCATCCTATCGCTGTTGATACCGAAGGCACATCCCAACTGGGAACCCCAGAAGTCATGCCATGCCTTCACGCACGAAGAGCTGGGGCCGTGAGTGCGGAGTACCCCCACCCTGGTGGATTTGGATAGAGACATGAGATCTCAGTGAATTCTCATCATTTTCGAAGAGGAGTCTTATACCAACTCACACGGTTGCTGTTTGTTGCACGTTGCGAAAAAGGGAAACCACAAAGTACCAAGAAGCGATGTCTATTCTATACCCCGCACAAGCGCCGGACTGGTGCAACCTGAAGGTCATACATCGCAACGTCTTGCCTCCAAGAGCTTCTTTCTTCAACCATGACACTCTCGATGATGCATTATCCTATGACCCGAAATCTTCTGAAACCTTCTATCTGAATGGCGTATGGAAGTTTCATCACGCAAATTCCCCCTTCGAGGCTCCCGAAGATTTCGCCTCTCCTGGATACGATGTATCGCAATGGAACGATCTTCAAGTTCCTTCGATGTGGCAGATGGAAGGATTTGGAAAGCCTCACTACACAAATGTAGTATATCCGTTCCCAGTTGATCCTCCTTACGGTATGATTTCCCCACCAAATGCCGCCCATCAGTCCCAGGCTAACACGTGACAAGTCCCATACGACGACAACCAAACCGGGAGTTATGTTCGGACTTTCAGCATCCCACAGAACTTCTCGGGAAAGCAAATCCGACTTCGATTTGAAGGTGTTGATTCATCATTCCACGTTTGGGTTAACGGGACAGAAGTTGGCTATTCTCAGGGCTCGAGGAACCCATCGGAATTTGATATCACCAAATTTGTCAAGCACGATCAAGAAAATACGATTTGCGTCAGAGTCTATCAATTTTGTGACGGAAGCTACATCGAGGATCAAGGTAAGGATACCGCCATCACATACCATGGTTGCTAATCCGTTGCAGATCAATGGTGGCTTTCAGGAATTTTCAGGGATGTATACCTATTGGCCTTTCCCGAAAGCCATATACAAGACTTCCAAGTTGAGACACAGCTAGACGACAACCACACGAATGCTGTATTATTTACAGAAGTCGTCGTAAAGGGCGAGGGTGATGTGGAGCTCACTTTGTATGATGCTGATAAGACCAGCATCGTATTGCAGGAAGCTGTATCATTCAAGTCTGGCCGTGAGAAGGTTCAGTTTTCTCTTCCGATGAAGTCGCCCGAACTATGGACAGCTGAGAATCCGAGACTTTACCATTTGGTATTGAAATTGGGCAACCAGTTCATTTCGCAGAAAATTGGATTTCGAAAAGTGGAGATCAAGAATGGCATCATTCTCATTAATGGCAAAAGAGTTGTGTTTCGAGGCGTCAACAGGCATGAGCATCACCCAACAAAAGGGAGAGCAGTACCATACGAATTCCTTCGCCAAGATCTTCTGCTCATGAAAGGACACAATATTAACGCAATACGAACATCGCATCAACCCAACGATATTCGTCTATACGACTTGGCCGACGAGCTTGGATTTTGGGTTCTGGATGAGGCCGATCTCGAATGCCATGGCTTTGACACGATTCATGAGCGTAGTCTACCTAAAGAGGAGCAAGCGAAGACATTTGAGGAAAAGAAAGCAATCACATACGGCCGGGCTGGTAAATGGCTTTCCGATAACCCAGAGTGGGAGGAGTCGTACGTTGACCGCGCCAGGCAGTTGGTATCTAGAGACAAAAATCACCCCTCTATTGTTTTATGGTCTCTCGGCAATGAAGCATTTTATGGCCGCAATTTCCAGGCAATGTATGATTGGATCCAGACTTGCGATAAAACGCGACCCGTCCATTACGAGGGAGATTTCGAATCTCAAACAACAGACATGCATTCCATGATGTACCCAGAGCTATCCTTAATGATTGACTTTGCCGAGAAGTTCGATGGCAAGAAACCGTTGTTACTTTGCGAATACATCCACGCTATGGGAAATGGGCCTGGAAACATCAAAGAATACATTGATTTGTTTTATAAATATCCTTGTCTTCAGGGTGGGTGGGCTTGGGAATGGGCAAATCACGGCCTTAAAACGAGAAATTTGGAAGGAGAAGACTACTACGGGTACGGTGGAGATTTCGGAGAGTATCCTCACGATTCGAATTTTGTCATGGATGGGCTTGTGGATTCTCAGCATCGCGCAGGCCCAGGTCTCATTGAGTACAAAAAGGCAATCGAGCCTGTACAGCTTGTCGATGGCTCATTCAAAAATGGAGCGGCTCAGCTAAAAATCATCAATCGCTACGATTTCGTCAGCCTTGACCACTTGAAATGCTCATCTAAGCTCATCGGGGATGGTTTTGCTGCTACAGGGCCGGAAGTAATCATTCCAAATGGCCACCTTCCTGGACAAATTGCAGACTTGAACTTTGCTATACAAGAAATACATCCTAAGGCGCTATTCCTAGAGCTCACGTTTGCCTTGAAAGCAGACACCAATTGGGCTAAGGCTGGCCATGAGGTTGCATGCCTCCAGATTCCTGTCACTGTCGCGTCACCAAAGCAAGTCGCACCCTCACCGCCTGAAAGCCCTACCACAATCAAAAAAATCTCCCAGACAATCCTGGAAATCAAGAGTGTGAATTCTACTTGGACATTCGATCTTGTGAAGGGAAAACTCGCTTCCTGGACGAAGGGCCGTGAGAATATTTCTATCCTACACACAGGACCAGAACTCTCATTCTTCCGCGCATTGACAGACAACGACAACAGAGATGGCAAAGACTGGAAAAGTAAGGAGTTAGAACATGCCCGCCCCCATACCCGATCTGTGGAATATCTATCCGACACAACAACGGGAATTGCAAAAATCATATCAAAACAACGTATTGCTCCCCCTATCCTCGAATGGTCTATCAATACGACCACAACCTACACATTCTACGATTCCAAAGTCGAAATTCACGTTGTAGGCGACCCCCAAGGCCTCAACCTCCCACTAACGCTTCCACGCGTCGGTCTCACCCTCTCCTTGTCTCCGAAGTTCGAGAGAGCAAGCTGGTTTGGACGCGGCCCTGGGGAGAGTTACAAAGACAAGAAGCTGTCGCAGAAATTTGGCAACTACTCCGCCGCCATCGATAATCTAGCACCTGAATATGAATACCCGCAGGAATCTGGTAATCATACCGAGACTCAATATGTGCGTTTCGATACATCGGATGAGAATGCTGCTTGTAGTCTGACCGCGAAATTCTTGGATCTTCCTGCCGGTTTTGACTTTCAGGCTTCTCATTACGATGTGCTGGATGTGGAGAAGTCGAGACATCCGTATGAGTTGAGGAAGTACAAGAGGGATGAGGTTATCGTGAGACTGGATTTGGATCATCATGGGTTGGGGACGGATAGCTGTGGTAAGTTACTCTTCTGTTGCAACATTGGGGTGGTGGAGAAATGGTACGATTTGCTAATGCGGTGACTAGGTCCGAAAACACTACCTCAGTATGCGCTCAAAACTGCGCCATTTGAGTTCAAGGTGGTGTTGGAGTGAATCTCTTAATTTCCGTATTTTGCTCTCTGTTCGCACTGGGAAAAGGCTTGCTTACTTGCTCGGATGTTTCATTTCCAATTTCATTTGCAATCAGGTCACCACTTTCTAGATGTTTGTGCACCGCACTCATCAAAAATATGGATCGAGATTTCGTCGAAGTTGACCAACTCCCCCATCTTTGCTATTACCGTATATGTATGGCTTCCATCTCAATACTTTTAGCCGAAATGTATTGTGACTTCCAAGTCCAGTACTTTACACTTGCCTCAATCTCAGTCCGTTTGCAGTGAAGGCCTATTAAGACCTCGAACCAAGATCTAGAATGGCGGGGACGAAGTGGAGTGGTAACGTGGTAATGATGTCCACATTTGCGGAGGAGTGGGGTGAAAGTGTTGAAGATGGGGAAGTGAGTGGCCGTCCGATTCTGGGGTAAAGTATGATCTCCCCACCGATAACCTATTATTGCTCTCACGATAAGTAGATGGGCTCGATATCGCATCATACCTTATCTCAATCTTCGACTGCATGTACCTTGCTCATGCTTGCAGCGAAGTTAAACTAAGTACAGGTTCTTTTCTCACATGTTATTCCCGCATCTAATCTATATTTTTCTCATCCCGGACTTTAGATACTCGTTAAGAACGTGCTGCGAGATAGGTGCAAAGTATTCACTTCTATCGGACATATAAAATGCCTTTCGGCGGGAACCCGCTCACCATGGAACAAGCTCTAGCTGTTTCTGGGAGGAAGAATGGGTGGTCGAACGGCGGTTTGATAATGCTGAATGCGATTTTAGTTATCGTGCAAATCTCGAGTTACGCAACGGGCTATGATGGCTCGATGATGAGTACGTGAACCCATCTCAGCCAATTTCCCATAACAAGTTGTTACTGATTGCGTTCACAGATGGGTTGCAGTCTCTAGACACTTGGCAGGCTTATTTCAATAATCCCTCACCAGGAACCTTAGGCCTGTGAGTTACAACGGCATCGTATATGAGAATTGAAATTACTAACTGGGAACAGACTCAATGCAATCCAAAACATCGGACAACTAGTCGCTCTCCCCTTTTGCGCCATCGCTTGTGACAAATTCGGCCGCGTCAAAATCCTCGAACTCGGCGCCTTCATAATCCTCATTGGGACGGCTCTTCAAGCCGCCGCACAAAACTGCAAGTCCCTTCCCATTCCTCCCCTTCCCATTCCTCCTTTTCCCTTTCCGACAGTCCAACTAACCCCTCGAAGCCGGAATGTTCATCACAGCCCGTGGTCTGATCGGCTTCGGTCTCGCCTTCAACATCACAGCCGCACCCCTCCTGATCCTCGAACTCGCATATCCCTCCCAACGAGCCCCCATGGTAAGTATCTACAACTCTCTCTGGAACAGCGGCGCCATCGTCGCAGCGTGGACGACCTATGGCACGTTCCGCATTGGGAAATACTGGGCTTGGAGAATTCCGAGTTTACTGCAGGCTCTAGCGTCTGTTGTTCAGATTTTGGCTTGTGGGTTTTTGGTTGAGAGTCCGAGGTGGTTAGTCTCTGTCGGACAAGATGAAAAAGCTCGAGGTGTGATCACGAAATATGACGCCAACTCGGACGCCTCGGACCCCATGGTATCCCTCGAGATCTCAGAAATCAAAACCGCTCTTTCCTTCGAAGTGGAAATCTCTTCGTCCGTCTCCTACCTGGCGTTTTTCACGAGTCCAGGGAATCGACATAGGTTTGCAATTATTCTGGCTGTGGGATTCTTTAGTCAATGGAGTGGCAACGGATTGACGAGCTATTATTTGAGCCTGGTGCTGGATAGTATCGGGTATACAGGCCAGGAACAACAGACACTTGTCAATGGCTTGCTGCAGATTTGGGCCTTGATTGATTAGTCTGGCCTTTGCAGTGATCGTCAACAAATTCGGTCGGCGAACATTATTCCTATGGTCAACTGCAGCAATCTTGATTACCTTTATAATCTGGACAGCCCTCGAAGCAACCTACGAACAACAAACCAACTTCGGCACCAATCCCGAAAATGGGAATCCGGTAATCGCAAAGGGCGTCCTGGCTATGATATTCGTATATACTTTTGCGTTTAACATTGGTTGGAATCCACTGCAGGTTACGTATGTGGTGGAGATTCTGCCGTATCATTTGAGGGCGAAGGGATTGGTGTTGTATAATTTCTTTGTGGCGTGTGCGTTGATTTTTAATCAGTATGCGAATCCGGTTGCGTTGAGTGCGATTGGGTGGAAGTGTAAGTTGAGAATTTTTCTTTCGGGAAATTCGGGGTGAAGAAGGAATGGAAGGGGTTGTGGTTGCGTGCTAATGCTGTGGTAGATTATATTGTTTATGATGTTTGGATCGCAATTGAACTCGTGGTGGTATACTTCTTGTTCGTCGAGACGGGGAATATGTCGCTTGAGCAGACGGCTGCGGTTCTCGATGGGGTTGTGATTAAGGAGATGATTGTTGAGGGGCTTGCGGTGGGAAGTGGGGGGAGGCGCCTAGATGCGAGAGCTACTGGGGATGCGAAGAAGACTATGGAGTATTGAGGTCGTAGAGGGAGATATATGAAGTACTATGGAGATTAAAATTGTGCTGGCGAGCCGTGGCTTCGGTTGCGCACGTGCCACGAGGAAAGGGGGGTTATCACGTGATGTAGAGCGCGTTCCCCGCCCAAGCTTTGCATGCAGCTCGCTCTTCAGGAAGTTTAAACTTGAGGACATTCCCACGTCAAGGACAAGGCATACTTCCACAATCCCGTTCACAAACTCCCCAACAGAGCCTCTACTCAATTGGAGTTGATATTATGTCGACCAAACGATACCCCATGGACTCCTCTCATTCTGGTACACCTCGACAGGCTTCTCGTTCAGCGCGCCTGCAGATCCTGCATGGAAGGCCGGTCAATAGCCAAGTCGGAGCAGCCATCTCAAAGGACGACCTCCTAATCCCCCGCTAAAACCCAAACCCAAGGATATACTCCCGTTCGGCAGTACCCATAATGACACTGTAAGCTGCATTCAATTCAATATACATGCTGGGTTGATTTAAGCTACTAAGTAGCCACAATTTTGGGTATGAAAGGAGATACATTGCTCCAGGTAGGTATGTACGTGCTGCTACTATATACTAAGTGCACAGACCAATGGTTCGTCAGCCACAGCCGGCAATGAGCTCTCACGACTCTATAAATGCAAGTATTATATTCCTAGCCAAGGGGGTTCCGGATAGTTTACCACGTGTTACAGCATAAACACCCCGACCTCCACGATTGGTCCACGATAAACTTTTCGAGCTTTGAAAAGATAGAAAAGAACAGATAATATAACGACCGAACCCCAAATTAAGGAACTGTAGTTCATATTACTGGGGGTAACTGGGAGAGTTGCTGGCCAGAAACAGAAAAATATCATGATGAAAAGATAAACACATCCAACTGCATTAGCCAAAATGCCTAGGAAGCGATTCATTCTCCATGGACCCCATCGGAGTTGTACCTCTAGCTCGCCATTTTCGGGAATGTGGCTTTCATCTGCAATGTCGCCTCGTAGTCGACGCCATAGAAGTAAGACAAGTGCGATAAAATAGGAAGTGAACAAACCCTCTAGGGCGAGGGAAATGATATCGTTGAAGACCACCGTGGAGCCAATGTTAATCAGTCCTAGAAGTGCCGCACAGGTGGCAACCATTAAGATTGCTGGCAGTGGAAGTTGCGATTTGGTAGTGACCTAGTATTATAATACCAACTTAACACTGAACTGCTCTGAGGTAGGAGAGGAACTTACCTTGGAGAATGTCGAAGAGAAAGGAAGACCATTGTCTCGCGCAAAAGACCATAGCATACGACTTGCGGAGGCCAATCCGCCAATTGAATTACTCCAAGTCTCGATTACGATGATACCCACCATAACAGCAGTGCCAGCAACTGATCCCACCCCGGCAAGGAAAATACTTATAAAGGGATATCCAGTTGGCGATTCTGCTGCTGCGCTTATGTCCCCAGCACAATACAAGATGGCCAATAGCATGGAGAGGCCAAGAACGCCGTTGATAGCGATAGAATAGATCATTGCGCGGGGGACAGTTCTGGCGGCACCCTTAATCTCTTCTGACATCTGAT
Organism: Hymenotorrendiella dingleyae; assembly: GCA_003988905.1. Lineage (NCBI taxonomy): Eukaryota > Fungi > Ascomycota > Leotiomycetes > Helotiales > Helotiaceae > Hymenotorrendiella > Hymenotorrendiella dingleyae. The sequence goes on from QYAP01000768.1 coordinate 10,243, forward strand.
CTCCAGTTAGAGTTATTGTCGCCCGAAATTTATGTATAGAACTTACGTGAATGGCTCCATCAGTACCTGTGGTGGAGTTAGAAGGGGGCTTTGGGACAAGATAACTGTATGGTGGGACGACTGACCTACAAGCGGGGAGGTCACACCCTCCAATCCGACGAAAAAGGATAGAGTCATAGTACTCCAGCCACTATTTAGAAACGTAGTCCAAACTTCATGGGAATCCGAATGCGGAGCTAACTTTACTAATGGAAGAAGAATAGCAAAGAATCCAACGATGTGTATGATGAGAACTGTAATCTCGATTGCCGGTAAGGATTTACTGAAGATTGTGTTTATACTTAAAGAGGCCAGAATGACTGCCCAATAAATCAGCGTGCCTTGCCATCCAACTAAGCTGTACGAAGGATTGCACAACACAATGAGTCCTTGGATAAGACTCGACGAGAAGAAGGTAGCTGCTGCCATGGCCGCCGTCCATCCTGCAACCGTCATCCACCCTATTGATGTTAGTATTCTGGGAATATGTATGATATTATTTCGCCCACCAGTCACATAGCTAAGGAACCTTCGGCAGCTGGGTGGTGCGAGAAGATAAACGTAGTGATATTGGCCACCCGCAGTCGGTGTCATCGAATTGAGTTCACCAAGGGTCGTGAAAACACACAGTGTACCTACCCAGGCGACCAGAAAACCGTATATCAGTCCAGCCGGACCGCCACTGTTGAGATTGATTTAGTTCACATATACTTTGAACAATTGCGAAATGCCGGATTATGCGCAGCCATACATACTTTTGATAGCCCAACAAGAAGGAACTAAAATTGTTAGCCTAAAGGGTATTCAAAAGTAGGACCCGAAATCTCACGTTAAAACACCTTCCCAAGTACTCATCAAAGTACATGCAAACCCAATGACACTGATGAGACCGAACCGACGCTGTTACGTTCAAGTTAGTTGTACAGCGGTGATGAAGACAATTGAGTACTCACTTCCAACACTTGCTTCTTTCCCGATCTTGCCAAAGCCAAAGAGTCGTTTTTTGATCGCAAGTCAGTATCGCGATGCGCGCGACTACGGAGTCCGTTGGAATTCATCTGATCCATCTCATGTTGTGAAGTAATCGAATCCATCATTGAAGGTGATTGCGGCGTGTGGTGGCTATGAAGGAGAAGAGCATAAAAGATGTCACTGAGATATCGGCACCACCGCCTTGGTTTTCCTACAGACTTATTGAAGCGCTTTTTGTAAGTTTACTAGAAAGTCGATAATTCCTTTGACGCAAAAAAAAAAAGATTGAAGGATTGTGTATATTCAGGGGAGAGGGCACATTTTTAAAGTGGGTCCGGAGGGAGCTGACAAGCTATTGGAATGAAATTAGGGAACGGGAGAAGAGCTTCACTTGGAATTGTGCATCTACAATGACCCTTGCCCTCGAGAGTAAAACTTGGGTCATCGTTGCCCTTTCAAGTCCACCCCCTTGGTAGCTGCTGATTGATTAAGGAAGTTAATTCCGTCGATGCTATTTGCGTTCCTGTGCTGGAGAAGCATATAATCAATTATTCATTAAATATCTACTAGATTTACGCATATATTTAAGCATGCTGTTGGTTGTTAGTTTAGAAGCCTGCTGCCAAGATAAGCAGGTGCTGGATGAAGGAGTTTCAGGGGTATAATAACTCTGAGTGGGGCCCCGCTTATCGTATTACTTCGTAGCACGCAAGTTCTTAGATACACCCTTCAATTGCGACATCTTTTGTGGGTACATCATGCATGTTCCCTCAAATCCTTAGTGGATCAGACCACAGGACGGCTATCGAGACCCCCCTGAAATTCGTAGGGTATGGTGATTGGTCTTATGTTTAGGTAACGTACTTGCCTAACCGCCAGTTACTTGTGGTTAGGAAATGCGTACGACAAGGTCAATACTTCGTATTTATTAATTACAATTGCTACAAAGAGAGGAAGAGTTCCTAAGCGAGTGTGGAATATACCTTCAGGGTGGTAGCCCCCCTTCTCGTCACCCACCATCCTATTATACTAGTTCCCTCAATTTTGTCGAGTTGCATACAATACAAGGGGACCGACGTTGCATTTCCAGGAATTGTATACTGGTTCGATGCCAAATTCGGTGTGCCCATGTGTCGAATGCATCGGACATATATTGACAACGCTGCCGAGTTCCCGCCGCTGACATGTCAAACGGGAAACCCCAAGATACGAGTGATCCTGCCACGAGAAAGAACTTTGAAAGAAGGAAGACCCTTACGAGGGGTGTACATCGCTTCTGTCTGCGATCTTTGATGCCCCACACCGATATTTTGACAGGCGGCAAAGCATCCAAAGTGTCTTTTCAAAGTCTAATCTCTATGCAGTCTCTCCTTCAATTCCACGAGGATTGAATTTTCCTGTCGCAGTAATTATTTTTCTGTTATCCGATTTTCCTCCCTTTGAGTTGTTCCCGCCATGGAAACTCGCTCAACGCCAACGCCTGCGTCGGCGAACGCTGTCGAGATCGTCACCTGGCTTCTTATGATCATCTCAGCACTTGCTTTTCTTGCCCGTATATCTACCAAATGGGTGCTTACGAAATCGCTCAACTGGGACGATGTCGCTTCCACGATATCTCTTGTTCGCTATAACTTCTACTGTACAGAAATGTAAAACTAACAATCGTCAGGCTTTCAACATGGGCACTGGTGCTTGCGTGACAATCATGGTTAACAATGGGTTGGGTCAGGATGGAGCAACGTTGAGTAGTTCTTCACTGGAAACTTTTCAGAAAGTAGCTCTCCCCGTAGATTCAAAGTTCCATGTTTGTTCGCTAATGTGTACTAGAGCTTGTACTCTACTCAACTGCTCTATATTGCGACACTGTGTTTCGCCAAACTTTCAATCATTCTTCTCCTGCGGTCGATTTCACCGGACACCACCCATCAAAGGTTGAGCTTGGCGCTTGGAATTCTCATTGCTGCGTGGAGTATGTTGGCATTTATTGTGGCATCAGTCCAGTGTAAGGTACCTGATGTTTGGCAAATATCTAACAATCATTGTTACAATCGGGTAAGCATGATTCCATCAGCCCCAGTTTGAGTTCGGGTTTGACTAATTATTACCAGACTGCGTTTTGGCGTGTTGTTGGTGTTATGAATTTAATAACCGACCTACTGCTGATACTTCTACCACTCTTAATTGTATACTATCTCCGACTGAGTCTCAAGAAAAAAGCAATTATTCTCAGTTGTTTTGGCTCCCGTGTTTTGTAAGAGCGTTAATTCTCTACATATTTGAAGCTTTCTAACAATTCTGTACAGTGATATCGTGGCCACTGCCTTCCAGCTTTCCTACACGAAAGAATTGCAAACACCGAATATCATTCTGGAAATCTGGCCTTGGATTCTTTGTGTCCAAATCGTACAGACGAGCAGTATTATTACATCATGTATTCCATACTTTCGCCCACTGCTAGATGCGTTTCCATCTGGTATGCTGGCAAGCGAGTATACCACTCGCCAAGGAGCCACATCAAACTATATCAATGGTTACACCAAACGATCAGATCCGGAGCGGAGCTATGTTTTGCGCGAGATCAACACAACTTCGAACAACTCAAAGACCGACCCACATTTTCAGAACAAAGCGAAAACAAGTCAATCTTCAGAGGACGCTATAATACCGGACTTTAGTGGGAGAGAATTCAAAAATACTTCTCATGCTATGTACGCGCCGGGCGAGAATTCGGTCCACGACGCCCAAGCCCACGAGAGCGATAGTAATATTATCAAAGCGACAACAACCGTCGAGACCGCCTGGCATGACAGGGATAATTTAAAAAACACATGAAGAAACAAAGGAGCAATTCTGGGCTGTATAGTAGGATGTATGTATGATGGACTAGCTTTCGAAGTCGAAAAAATTTAGAAATTACTGATTTACCGAGGGATCTTTAACACGCTGTGCTCCTTGGCCAGCAAATCTGAAGTGCACCAAATATCTTTCCACCCGATGTTTCCGTTACCGAAATCTCCGATTCATGATTGGAGATGGTCTCTATCTGCATTCTCTGTAGAATTACTAGATACTCCGGACGTAAATGTTTTTTCATTTCCGTAATTGCTCAAGCGAGCTTGGAATTGCCTCCGGCGGCCACTGCCGTGGAGGCCGAGTTTAGATACAGAATGCGGGGTTCCGTCAATGGTTTAGGAATTCTGCCGCCTTTCATCGCTATGGTTGACTGAATAGCGCAACGTCTCAAAGTAGCATATTCCTAGTTCCTAGTTCCGCATTCTTAGTTCCGCATATCGCAAGCAATAAATGAGGCTATTCCCAGTTTCCTAGCCTATTCGAGCATAATTTCTATTCCGATCTCGATATAGCCTTTCTCCCCTCTATTAAAGAATCTTAATATCTTATTTTTATTACTTTTATATACCTTTTTTATATTTTTAATAATCTTAACCCTTAAATTACCCCCGATTCTTCTTAATACCTCTACTTATACTTATACCCTTATCGAATAACGTATAAATAATATCGTTTATTTTTAATTTTAGGTTTTAATTATATAAATAAGGGCTTATAAATAAAGGTAAAAAAAAGTATATATTTTAAATATATATAAAGTAAAATAATTAAAGAATAATTAAAATAAAATGATTTTAAAGCTTATTAAAAGAATAATTAATTCTAAGCCTTAAAATCAATTAATAAAAAAGGGGGGGAAAAAGAGGATACCTATTTAAGAAATATTCCTTAAAATGCGAAAATAGTTTCTAAGTTTTAAAAATAGTTTTTAGCTTGAAAGATATGGGTGAGGAGTAGGATATTGATTTGAGTGATTTATTTCTAACTAAAACCCTTCGATATATATAAGAGGCTTAAACCCTAAATCCTAAGCGAAAGCTTCATGTATAGTCAATGGAGTTTACGTAGTCCTTAAACGAGCTCCGAAAGTGGGGCTGTCCGGAACTGCTACAAGGGTAAATCCAACATAGCTTTTAGGGGGTTAAATATTAAGAATTTAGGATAGGAATTAAGAAATTAGAAATACGAAATTAAGAATTCGCCTACTTTAAGACGTTGCGCTATTCAGTCAACCATATACCGCGCGTAATAGCGGGGTTGACTAACCGGAGTTCGTTCGCATATCTCGAAGGCTCAAAAAGTTTATATCGAGTCTGCTTTTCCACCCCAGGAGGGCTTATCGTTTTATGCGCGACTGCTAGGCATTCGGATTTTTTTTGTCCGCCTATATAGATTTTTGGTACGCTTATTTTTAAACTTTAAATCTTTTTTAAAAAATAATTACCTATTATTTTATTTTAAAATTAAAAATATGAATTCCCAATATATAAGTTTTATATGAATTCTTTTTTTTTAATAATTTTAAACCTCGAATTGGAAGAGCTAGTTTTTGGGAGCGTTTCGATGATTTTTAAGTATAAAAATATTTTAAGAATATTAAAAAATCGATTTTTTTAATTTAAGATTTAAAATTATATAAAAAAAGATTCATATAAAACTATTATATAAAGAGTTTATATTTTTTATATTATAATGAAATAATTAATAGTTATTTTTTAAAGAGAGATTAAAGTCGGATTTTAGTATAACGGATAAAATCGTGCACGAATCAAAAAAAAATCGAGTACCTAGCAGTCGCGCATGAAGCGATACTAATCCGATGCACACCAAACGCTAGGATAGTATCAAGCTCGCAAGCTCGCTTGAGATGAGCGCAAACTTTCAACGGCGACCAGGGATTGGAAGTGACGAGGGCATGGAGAATGCCAGTGGCTGCCGCTGCGCCCCATCTTAGCCAAAGTGGATCGTAGATTGTGTCGTCGTATCGTCCAACCACTTACGAAGAATTCTCATGCACATGCAGCTTACTCTCTTACTGTACCTTGTTCATTGCTGCACTCGTGAGGCCTCCCTCCAGCCACACACACACCCAACCACTTGCTGGCAGTCAGTTTTTTATATCTGGGGAGGTAGAATCATAGGCTCATAGCACCGAGGTTTGAAATTTGACCCACTGAAGAAGATCCACCACCAATTTCTAGGCCTCCTTACATTAAATACCTCCCTAAATATCATGATCCGATTACTAGTAAGTGGTGCGGTGTGTGTGATGGGGGGAGGCCTTAGGCAGACGAGTATTGGTTTGTGTTAGCAGCTAGGTAGGTATGTGGTCATGCATCGTACCCGCCGTGCACTCGATGAACCCACAAACCCACTGGACAATTAGAATCGATGAGATCGCTCTAATTGCGGGGAAATGTGATGCATAGTTTACGTCAGACTATCACTATCTTTTGGAAAATGGCTGTCTCCTTCAACTACTGGACTTCTTTCAACAATTTCAACAAGGATAAATCTGTGCACCATGCTGAGTGAAAATTCTTAGAACATCTCGCCGTTTCGACTCGTAAACTGACACCTCCCTTGTTCAATAACGTGCGAATCGTACAAACTGATCTAGACTAAACACCTAGCTTTTTCCAATTTGGTACGTACCGTACGATAAATCCTACCACCAATGTCAGCAATCAATAATAAACTGCAGCGAACTCGCATAGGAGCACCGAAATGCATGCAGCATGAGGGATCGTTTATGATGTACCTGGCTATCTTGGATGCTCAACAGGTGGAGGAGGAAGGCAAGGAGTATTGCGATTTCCGAGGATAGAAGGATGTCTTGTGAATGGGCTTCACTTCGGGTGCCCATACCCACAGGGTACCATATGGGTGTGTAGTTTTTCTACTGCCCATGGGTAATTGGAAGAGCATCGACCCACGGGGTAGGTAATTACTTAAAATACCATTCAAAGGTACCCGAACTGCAGCCTACTTGTGGAAAAGACTCTTTTCAAGTTCACAAATATACGATTATCAAACGAGCAGCGTGTTTCAGCATGGGAGCAATAATCAGTGAATGACAAGAAATTCAGCAGGTAAATCCTCCAATTTGAGCAAACTAGAGACAGTACTTTATCTTACTATCCCCCAATAAGAAAACGGCGACACCTATATTTCCTGTAAACGTCCTTCAAATGTCCCCAATCGATGTTGAATCGATGCCAAGTCCTTGTAAGCTCCCGTGCCGTCTCTGGAGCTACAGTTAGCATGAAAAAGACTCCAGACAAGATAAAAGAGGACTTGCCGTATTGTAGTATTCGGAGCACAAAGTTTATTATGCTTAGGCGAGGGTCTGTGGATCTGGTAGCACCTCATCGGTGTCAGGCGTACTTCGAACTTGTACTAATAAAAAGTTAGTAAAACTGTGCATCTGGAGGATACTGTGGAAATCCTACGGTTTTCAACGGGAAGTCCGACGACACTGGTGCCAAAGCCCAAAAGGACACCCAATGCCAGAATGATAGAGAACTGCATTTTGATTTGGTTCGTTAGGGTAGCTGGAGGTGCTTATTGAAAATCGTAGGAAGATAAAAGTGTTTCAAGCAAAAGTCCTGATATTGCTGTGGTAGAGCACTTAGGAACCACCGATATTTTCGAGGGTCACTACTATCTTTATAATCGACTCATCATTTTAGTCATTTCTGTCAACAGATCGGTAGAGTGAAAGGCGGATGATCAAAGTCTAGTACCACCGGAATGGGTAGATGGGTTGATCCCAGGGTTCCAATCTGTCCAGCTTCATGTGCAGCTGCTTTTGTTCCCACATCCTTTCTATGCAGCTCGCATGTATGCAACCATTAGTGAACGTAGTCCAAGGGAAGTCTTGCCTGGCTCAATCACTTGGTAACCGACGCGGGGTTTCCCACAATACAACTGGTGGGATAAACGGTGTGGGTGTGTTGTTGACCCACTTGGGGAATCGATGACTGCGGTGTCGGAATCGAAGCCGATGCTGGATGTCATGTCTGCAAATCAATCTGTGGAAATCGTTACCATCTTTCGAGATAGGAAGGTAAGCAAGTCAAAACCTCATGATCTGCCAGCGGAGCCTAAAACCTCCCATCAGAAGTGCCGGACACTTCCCTGATTTCCACGTAAGCATACGAGCATAGGTCTCCGACTTTCAAGGACGTATCGAGTTCTGTGGTCGTCTGTATTGACTTCAATTTCCATCTCAACTTCGACAAGATGGCGAAGGGTTATGATCTCGTGGAACAAAACGAACCGTTCCTAATGGAAAGCAGCGAAGACGAGGTGCACCAGAAGCGTCGGAAGTCCAGCTACCAAATATTCCGATGGGCTGCGCGTTGGGATCTAAATGTTGTTTTGATAATCTTTTTATCGATATCACTTCTGCAAAATGTTGTGCTTTTCGTAAAAAATAGACACTTGGACGAAAAGATCCAGATGAGGTTGTCAAAATACAGTATGCAGCTCCCTACATGAAGTCGTCTTCCTTTGCTAACTAGGTTTAGTTGGCATTCCTGCCGATCGGCATATTGTTTATCAGACTCACACCGATTATACCAGCAAGAATGCAACGTTGGCTAATGAGATGTGGGAAAATATGAACGTCGATGCTCAGGTGGTAGCGCTCCCACAGGCGTTTATCAAAAAGCACAATTTACTGGAGTCTAGCCCATTTCCGTGGGATACTGAGAGAGTCTTGTATTATCCGAGAGCTTTCCATAATCTCCATTGCCTGGTAAGCATCAGTCTCGAAAGACAATGGAAGAACTCTCTACTAATTGCCAAACAAAACAGAAATTCATACACAAGGTTGTTAAGGAGTGGGAATTGGGGTTGACGCCAAATGACTCAGTCGTCACACCGGAGCACATATACCATTGCCTCGACGCATTCCGCCAGGACATCGAATGCGAGTCCGATGACACTCCAATGTCCTACTTGACGGAGTATGGTGAAGGGCAAGTGAGGCAATGTCGGAACTTCACAAAGTTGGTCGAATGGGCTACAACACCAGAGCGCGATCCATGCTTTCGAGTAGGGAACGACTATCGGTTTACCGATCATAAGTTGGAAATGTACTCATCTTGTCCCGTCGACTCTCCTTACTACCCCGTCATGAAAGAGTATTTTGAGAAGCATGGGCACAAAAAATTGTTTGACGACGATGAAGATTAAACAAGGTCGAGAAATGCCTCGATAGCAGAGAGTTCGAAAGGAGGTTGCTTGTTTGGAATGAATTTAAAGAAAGTGTAAAATTGGGGGTTCGCCCATGGAGATAGTCTGTCACGGAAGTGAGGGGGGGGGAGGGGGCGGTTATCAATTTTTTCCCGAAAGAACATTATCTCACCCGTTTTCTCGTCTTTACACATTATGTGCGAAGTGCCTTATGGAACAACTCATGCTACAGTTGACAAACTATCCGACTTCGCGTAGTATCGTACTTTTCTGAGATGCTTTCGAGCCGTCTTGGAGCCATTGGATCCGACGAGACCTGCATCGTAGACTTATTAGTATCTAATGTTTTCAGCGCAAAAGCGCAAATTTTAACATAGTGTAGGTAACCGAGAGAGTAATCGTACCTAAGCAAGTTTGTGCGCACTGGCATGAAGATGCCTGAAGTCACCGGGTTCAGGTCCAACAGCGAGGGGTCTGTACTCGGCAAAAAAAACTCCCGACGCCAAATCGCTATAAATATTATTGCCATAGACTCTCCCCTTGATCCATCAGCAGGCACCTTTGATATTATTATCAAGATCTCCAACTGTTTAGCAACACCCAGCCGCCGCATCGAGCCACACGAGAGCAAAATCTATCCTCGAAATCTGTAGCCTAACTTGTCTGCAATCCAATTTCGACGGCCATGACTGACTACATTGTCAAAGAAGTTTCCACGCGCGAAGAGAATGACAAGCTCATGGACCTCGTGTTTGAAGTATGGAATCACCCTGAAGTAGTCGGCAATATCCTTCCTTTACAATACGGCCCCTTCCAAGAGAACGACCCCGAGGCTACCATGGCAGTAGCTAAAGAACGAGATTGGGCCATGCACACCAGTGATCCTGCCAGCCATCACATTTATGTGGTACATGTTCCGTCGGGAGACATTGTGGGATCCCTCTTTTGGAAGATATACCCCTCTGCCCCATTTCCCAACGGAGTTCAGAAGATACAGGTAGTACTTTTACCTTTCCTTACTGGTGGTTCAATTTTTCAGGCAGAAGTTTTCTTGTTTATTTTGCGGGGGAGCAAGTCCACAGAATTTGAGGCTGATACGCTGGGACATTAGCTTTCATTTTGGCCAGAGAACGATCAAGAGGGCAAGGAAACGGCTGAGGAAATTCTGAATCAGTGTTTCTTTGCAAGAGGAAATTGGATGAATAGGCCTATGGCTGGTACGTGACATCCTACTCGTCTTTCGCGGACATCAGTGCTAAGGCAGTGAAAATTCTAGCAATGGATGCAACTAGCGTTCGCGAAGACCATCAAAAAAAGGGCGTTGGGAGCCTGTTGGTTGAATGGGGAATTAAGAAGGTAGATGAGCTGGGGATCGAAAGCTTTATCGAAGCTTCAGACGCTGGAAAATACCTTTACAGCAAGTTTGGTTATACACCACTTACCAAGATTATTGTCGATGCAGAGAATGGGACGGAAGAGCGAAGTGCTATGATCAAGAAGTTGCTACCTGGAGGTGTTCACTACTGGGCTATGTGGCGACCCAAAGGGGGCGTGGTGAAGGAGGGAGCTCCGAAGACACTTTGGGAGGCTTTGGTGAAAGGCTAGTAGCCAAGCAATGAGTAAAAAGGCAGTATTCCAGAAGTAAACACTACATTAAACATTAGCTTGTGGCGAAATAGACTCGCTTGGCGAAAAAGGATCTAGCTAATACACCAGGAGATCGCTGACAACACATTGAGATGCGTAAAATGTCTGCCTGTCTATCATAATGCCTAAACATGCCGTTACCAGTTGAGAAAAGACAGACACGACTGGAGCCAACTGTGACAATCTTCTTGAGCACCTAGGTTATGCTTAACCGAAAGCTGTGCATCACAACGATTGGGGGCTAGGTGGTCAGCTCGCTTGCGTACGAATGCGTATTTTTTTTAAGTGAGGTGATACGGTACACAACAGCAAGATCGCAACTGCCGATGTCGAAGCTGTGCGCTGACAGAGTCGCCTTATGTATTAAGGAGGCGGGTCCACCAACGTCGTAAAAATTGATAGTGGCACGAACCCCTTATGCATGTACTGTAGTGGGTCCAGATCTCGTCTCCGAACCAATAATCCTTCAACAGCAGTTGTCTTACGAGTCGTCCAATAATAGACATGCCCCCACTCTGTTGGACACTGTATGTGGGCACTGGGCAGGAAGAGTTTCCTGTTTCCTGCTCCACTTTTACATCGTTAGTGAATCGTGATTATCTTTTGTGCTAACCGGCTTCGGCACTCAAGCCCGGGCTAAACCCGTGGGTCGTCGCTTTGCTCGATAATCTTTGACACAAAAATTCCATGTTGGAAAATGTCCACTCATGCAGGTTACCGACTTAGGCAGCTGTTGGATTGTGAGCAGATAAGCTACTAAACACCTGCCAATGAGAAAGTTGTAGATGGTTTCAACGCATTTCCTTGATGCCTCTCGCCGGTGCCGTCTGACTCTCACCACCCCATTTGACTTTGACTTGGTTGCCACGATCTCACTCGGGAGACCCTGGCCGAATGTTGGTGAATATCCCGCAGAGAGCCGAGGTAGGATGTTACACGGTTGATGTCAATTGAAAAAATCATAGGGTGTTTACTTATCTCCTACCGCAGGCAAGGGGTGGTAACAAGTTGACTACAGCTCCAGTGTACCGGTATCCTGCAATCCTGGAGAATCCAAAAGACACTTCGTCTCGCCCTCTCACCTTGTGGAAAACCAGAGAGGTTTCGACCATGGTTGACTCGAAGGTCTCCGCATCTTTGGGGGCAGTCGAAGCCTCTTCCGAGGTGTCAAACGCGTCAAAGATGGAGAATGAAATGCTGGCTGTAAGCGAGCTGGAAGGAGCTTCCACAGGGCCAGAGTCTAAAGCGGAAGACCCTTTCGTTGTGGACTTCGATGGTCCTTCCGATCCTACGAACCCTCTTAATTGGTCCATATTTCGAAAATGGACAATAGTCTTGTTGATTTCCTTGATGACTTTAATGTGGCAAGAGCTCTGTTCTTCTTATTAAAATTACACGCACTAATTCAAAACATAGTAATCTTGGAACTATTGTTGTCGCTCCTGGCGCACCACGGATTCTTGAAACCTTCCACGTTAATAATTCTGAATATCAGTCCTTGTTGGTCTCGATATGGGAAGTCGGCGAGGTTATAAGTCCCCTGATTATTGGTCCCCTTTCCGAATTATACGGAAGGTTCCCGCCTTATATCACCGCAAGTGTTCTCTTCACAATCTTTTCGATTGGAGGCGCGTTGAGCACAAATATTCATATGGTTATTGCCTTCCGGTTTTTCACTGGGTTAAGTGCCGCAAGCCAATCTCTTGACCCGGTCATTGTTGGTGATATGTTTGTCCAAGAAAAGTTAGGGGCAGCTATGGCAATCCAGAATGCTTCTGGACTTCTTGGCGTCATCCTAGGACCTATCATTGGAGGCTTTATTGCAGAAGACTTGACTTGGAGATGGACATTTTGGATTGTTGCTATTGCCACCGGAACTTGTTCTTTAGGGTTTGTTGTATTGCTCCGCGAGACCTATAATGTCACCATAATCGAACGAAAGTCGAAGAGTCTTCGGGCGAAAACCGGCAACGAGGCATTTAAATCCAAATATCATGCGGAGGGTTCGGCCTTGGAGCTATTCAGAGATGCCATGATCAGACCAGCCAAGATATTTGTTTTCTCACCGGTCCTAATCATCATTTCACTCTACGTGGCCGTCATATACGGCATTCTATATCTAGTAATGACGACAATCACAGAGGTTTTTGAAGCACAATATAATTTCTCTACACAATCTGCAGGCCTATCATTTATCGGAGTTGGTACGTGTTCCGGTGGTTTGGAACGGAATCCGCATATCCTGTCATCTGCAATGACTAACAACTGGACGCAGGTCTCGGAATGGCCATCGGCGTTTATCTATGTCAAGCGATTCTCGACAGCTACATGATTTACAAAGCAGCGAAGGATGGCAAAGAAAATGAGCCAGAAGATCGTCTGCCTCTCGTCATTCTTGGTGGTCTTATTATGCCCATCGGGCTGTTTTTATACGGATGGACAGCCGAACACCGCGTCTTTTGGATTGCGCCGATCATCGGCACAGCAATGCTTGGATTAGGATTGTGAGTTATCTTACATACTTGCACTTCATCTTGCGTGCTCCTATTATTTTCAATGGATGCTTTCTTACAGAGAACTCCATCTCACTTCTAACCTATCGCGGAAACCCATCCGTCACTTCGCACAAAGCTCATAAAGTTGAGGAAAACTGACGCGCTCATCACTATCTAGGATGTTAATCATAATTCCGGCAACAACTTACCTCGTTGATCTTTACGGACAGTACGCAGCATCTGCGATTGCGGCTTCACTCGTGTTGAAGAACCTCTCTGGCGCCGTATTTCCTCTTGCCGGCCCCCCTCTGTATAAACATTTGGGATATGGTTGGGGTACGACACTTTTGGGCTTCCTGACGTTAGCCTTCTTGCCTGTGCCAATTTTACTTATGAAGTATGGTAAGAGAATACGGGCGAGGAGTAGTACGTGGTTGGCTAAGATTTGATTGGACCGAGGGGATTTACAATTGCGATAATAATTGGCATCTAGATGGTCAGCATAGCTTCTTATCGGCTTGATGGAGGGGGGCAATTAATGGTTTTCCCTGACTACCTCCTCATGAAAAGAGGGCTTTTCTGCCAACTTTTAATTCCTCTTTTACTTCGATGTCGCAATATCAAAGCTCTGACAGCGTTGTTGTAGTATTGTTATCTGCCTGGTTTGTGCTACATGGCCTGCATATTTGTCATCGTCTGTTCGATTTGGACAGCGCACTCAGCTGCCTCATCTGCGGTCATCTGGGGTGCTTTGTACTTCCTCCTTGCATATTCCATATGGTTTGGTGAACTCAGACTTCCATGGGATATGCACACGATACGAAATCTGTGGTATAATGAGGTACGATAAAATATGCGCGAATTAGATGGAAACGTTGCTTTAATCTCCACGAGGAAAGAAGTAACACGGTTTGTCACGCCGGAATCACGTGATGATCAAAACATGTGATATGCCCCCCTCGGATGCCCAAGCACAGCGCATTTAGTGAGTATAAACTCTCTCCGTCTCTTACCTCAAAAACTCAAATCATTTTGCTTCAACTCTCACACCATATTCAATCCCTACGTTTCTCTTGTATAATATAAAAACATACTACTGTTTCGCTTATTATCATTTCGCGTCTCACCCCATCCCGGGCAATTATTTTAAGAGTGTTAGGCTCACAGGAGTGGTTAATGAGGGTGGTTTGTCTGTTGGTTTAATTGATGGATTAGAAAGAGTGGCTCCAAGTTGCATGCCAATATCTCACATCTCGGTGAGTGTTAGTCAGCAACACAGCAGATTCCTGCTCTGCTGGACAATGATTTTCATTATTTAACAGCGCCTTTTTTATCTGCTTCGTACTACTACTGATTAATCTTTTGGCAGAACTTGCTCTTTGCCCTCAGTGCTGGTCCATATCTTAGAAACACAAATGGAATTGGCGACAGAACCAAACACACGAAGCCCAATAGGCTACAAACCCAGCCGTTTCCAAGAGCTTCGTACATCTGATCTGTTGCAAGTGTAATTAGTAAGGCGGCAGCAATGTTGCGACTGAATACCGACGACGCAAGAGCAGATGCGGAGCATATCCCGTAAGCATCGGTTATGTAATTGTTCAAAGCCATGAATGTCAGGTCGACACCTATGCCAAAGACAACTCCAGATGATGCAGGGACCAGCCAGTGGATTCCAGGTCTGGCAGTCCAACCCAACCAGAACAAGGAGATGGCGTTCAGTGGCCCACCAATGCACGCGAGCGGAAGGCGTCTGTATTCTTCACGAAGTGCCCATGGCTTGCCCATTTCTTTGCTTTGGATCAGGTATCGGTCGTACCATAAGAAAATAAACATTGCGACGACCCCTCCGACACCAACTGTGGCAAAATGATCAGTAAAATTTCTACAAATTAAACAATATACTGTATCTGAAAGAAGTCACTTACTTGGGAGAAGCGTCAGACCTACTTGGCCTAAAGTCATGCCATAAACTCCTTCAATTATGGTCAGCTACTGAATACCAAACCTGTGACTGTAGAACCCGAACCTTGGAAGACGATTTGGTACGCCTCGAAGTACATATAGTAGATACTATATTGATACACCAATAAGAGGTCGGAAAACAATACCAGAGGCTCCGCGAACATGCGAATAGGCCGTGTGAGCACCATAGTGATGACGTGCTTGACGCCTTTTCTCTCATCAAATTCGAGCTCGGGGGTACTACTTTCACATCGACGATGCAGAATTGCTGGAGCGAAGGTTTCTTTAAAGGCAAATAATTAGCAAATGTACAACATCACAAGACAGGGAGTGCCATCATTTACACACCAGGTAGAAAGAGCAGCATAGGCCAATTTGATCCTGCCAGGATCAAGGTAATCCAAAACATCCGTCTCCAGTTCTCGTATCCAGCGAGTATCGGACCAATCAAGGGCCCAAAGCTATTCATCAAACCAGACATCATCATTGCTCTCCCTCGGTGAAGAAGATTTGGATATATGTCAGAGTACATGCCTCCTAGAATTGATTGTGGAGCTGAGGCTCCTATTCCAACAAGAAATCGGAAGACCAGAAGGGAGGGCCAATTGGGAGCAAGTGCGCAAGCCAAAGTCGCAAGTGTAAAAAGGGCAAATGAAGAAAGTAAACAAACTCTTCTCCCGTAACTTTCGCTCATAGGTCCGAATATGATAGGTCCAAATATGTAGCCTACTAGGAACATGACAGCCGGTAAGGCTATTTCCTGCTTGGTTGTAACTCCAAATGATGCCGTTAAAGTTGTGATAGCCCCAGAGGGTAGAGCTGCACTAAGGCAGGTGTTGAAATTGATGAAGAGACTGGTTGCCACAGTGTATAACTTTTTGGCCTGTACTGTATTGTTAGCTGTGATATGTGGACTATCTCAACATCGTGGGAACTCACAGAAGACCAGTTGCTTGCTAATCTTTTCCTCTCTGTGTCAAGACTCTCTACAAGCGAAGAAGCGGCGTCCTTTGATTGAATCTTCTCTTCCTCCTCGAGACATTTCTGTCTGGGATCCATCTTGATTCTTGTGGAGCAACATTTTCGGGCTGGAAGAGTGGTTGCTGTTGGATTCGAGGGGAACGTCTTGATTTCTAAAAAGCTAGGAACAGAGGGGCTTAAATAGACTCTCAATAATGGCACATGCACCCGCTAGTCTATGCTAGCGGGCTACTCAGCCTCCCAGAGCTCTTTTGAAAATAGCAAACAGAAAGTCAAACTTTATTACTCAGGATAATAGCTCAAAAGCAATCAAGTATTTCTCGTCTTCTGATGCGCCAGGCTTCCCGGGCATTGCCGGAAGTTCGCGTAGCCGGAAGGCCGGAAGTGCTTACCCGAGTTGCTTGCATACAATCTCAAGACAAGATCTCGGCGTCTCGCGGTACCAACCTGCCAACAACCCGCCAGAATTGTTGCTTGTGGACATTTGCACTTTTCATATCAACTAAAACTATTGTGAGATGGCATTTTGGCCCTCTTTTCAAATGAAATTCCCCCCTCAGGCCCACGCCTCCCTGCGACGCAATCTCAGAAATTCACCAGCTTCGCTGTGCGGTCTTTCTGCACTCAGCTTTTGCTCAGCCACTCTGCAAACACAATATCGTCCTGTTTCCTTTGAACCACTTACCCCGCCTCTGTCACGTCGACTTTCAACCAAAATAATTCCTATTCCATCCATCGAATTTAAGGCACCTGTTCTAAGTGCAAACATAGCCACAGAGTATGTACATAATTCCAGATCAAGTTTAAGGGAATATTGGTTAAACTTGTTTGTTTGCGCAGATATACAGCCTCCGATGCTTTTTTCGAGGCTCTGTGGGATGTATTGATTTTTCACCTTTCCAAGTGTTCGTATATCATAAGTTGACATCTTTACAGGCAGGAATCCAAGCTTGTTTCGTGAACCTTGGATCGGATCATCCAACTCTCATCGGGGCCATGATCAAGGGAAAACAGGCGAGAGAAGGACGGTTTCCGAAGATTTATACCTGCCCAAATGAAGTATAATTCCGAAGTCCCTCCCCTCCAATTTAAGACTGGCCATATTGTAGATGGTGGCGGTTTCTATGGCCGATGGCTGGTCTCGCGCGACCGGTGCTCCCCAGGCCGTTATTGTGCATGTTGACGTCGGTACGCAGGCCATCGCCGCCGCTATGCACAATGCCAATACTGGTCGTGTCCCTATCTTCATATTTGCTGGTCTCTGCCCTTATACCGATGACGGGTCTTTGGAGGGCTCGCGAACTGAGTATCAACACTGGCTCCAGGATACTCCTGACCAGAAAGCCATCGTTGGCAGTTATTGCCGATATACTGGAGACTTTCGGACAGGACGTACAGTTATACAAAATGTCTTTCGATCAATGCAGTTGGCTACAAGCGACTAAGCTACAATATCAATCCACACTTGGGAATTACTGCTTCGCTCTGAGACGCGAATTAATATTTCATTCGCGGAAATGATCAAACTATAAAGGGACGACCCGCAAGTCTAGCTACAATTTCACCTTGAAGTTCCTCAAGCCCATACTAAAGTATCATGTTCCGGCATTCAGGGGTTATCCTCCAATACGACGGCATCAGATGGCTTATTCCATTTGAACCCATCAGGCATTTCCACCGCTCTTTCACCCAACCAATCCTGAAGTGCATCCCAATTGACGCACCTATGAATCGTGTTGCCATTTGCCGTCGGATTTTGAAGTTTCCTCACCCAATTCAGGGGAATTATCGTTGGATCAAATTTACACATGAGATATTGTCTGATATAGTCAACGCAGTGTTCGTAATGGCGCTCATACATCTGAGGAATAGTGTCTTTGAGAGATTTCACCCCAGGAATAACATCACTATAGTGATCTTCCCAGATGTAATGTAAGCAGTGAATTGCATGTGTTCCAGAAGCTATGGCCACATAGCCGCCCCCAACTTCAGGTGGAAATTGAACTGAGCTGAGGTTATGGCCAATTCGCGTGATGTCAGAAGCTGTCGCCCTGATTTCACCCCCTAGTATGAAGTGAGCCAACTTTGAAGCCGGTCCGCAACTTGAAGTTGTATCCGACGGAACTTCCTCCTACTACAAACGATCGCCAAATTCGAAGCCGGTCCGCAACTTGAGGTTGTACCCGACGGAGCTTCCTCCTACTACTAGTACGCCACCAAGCGTATTACGTCTAGAGCCGACTCCAGGCTCTCTGTAGGGTGTTCTGCAGAACGATACTCTGATTTATGGAAGGAAATGCCGACGAAGTGCCCACGTTGTTATGTTGCTGCGAATCTCGTCCAATTATGCGGAATTCTACTGGAAGTCGTTCTTTGCAATTAGCTAATTGAATACAACTTATTCTCAAAACCTAATCGCTGCCTAGATACCAATGGACTTCCGTTATGCAACTGCTAGATCTTTTATTAGTGTCTTATTAGAGTTATGACCAAATCATTTTCGGATGTTATAAGGTTTCTCCACGTGGCATGAACGTCTTTTGAGAACCAGATCAAATAGTTCGAGATGCAATCACATTTCTCATACAGGTGATGGAAGGTTTTTACAAAGTGTAAATAAATAGCTGGAGCAAGAAGTTCATTATTTCTCCTACGCTACCTATCTTTCCTGGCCGCTCATTTTTGAAGAATATTTAGCTGCGAGTTCGCATCTTGCCAAAACGATAACCGCAGCATATATTGCTCTCTTTCCTTCGTCACATTTGCTTTCGGCTAGAAATCCCCAACATACTTTTCGCGTGCGACTTTGTATTTTATTCTTCCCTTTTTTTCGACAGTCGCTCGAGTTGCCAGATGACGTCCGAAATGGAAATTATCTGAATTCATGTGCTGTCGTTGTGCTATTGCGCCAACCAGGTCGAGCTGCCGAAGCGTTCTCGCTTAACGCGGATAAGGGGAGGGAGATCGCTTAGCCGAGCCCCCAGCGGGTCCAACCTTCTTAAAGAAAAAACTCCAACGACGACCAGTGCCCTCCTTTCCCTCCTTCTTCGTCTTCGGCTTTTCCACCAGATCCACCCCCGTTTCCGAAATCTCCACCTCCAAGTTTCCCGTCGCACCTTTGTCGTCTGGTGTCTGAGCCGCCACACGAAGCTCATGGAGCATCTCTTCTGGGTACGGCACAATAAGTTGATTTTCGATATCGATGGGTGGGATTCCTTCGTTGCTTTCGCTCATGATCCATTCAAATATATGGCAGAATTTGAATTGCCATGGTTTGAGATTTGAGAGTTTGGTGTTGCAGTGTTGGCAGGTGAGATAGTAGGAGACTTGCCCGCAGGCTTGGCACGTTGGGTAGTTGCCGCCCATTTTGGTTGATTGCTGAGACGGGTTTGAGTTTTTGTTGGATGACTGAGGGATTTTCGAAGGCGGAGATGGAAGTTCGTTCAGTTCTGGAGGCTTTGGCTGCAGCAGTAAAGTATCGCGATGAATGAAGAGGTCTCTGTTGTGAAAGAGCGACGGTCTCCGGTTAACCAAGGTATGCGGAGTATAAATCTTTGATGGAGGTATTCGTTCTCGTTATTGGGTTGTAAAATGGAGAGAAGTGTAGATGATCAAAAGATGTCATGAGCGACAGGTCAAACTCTTATAGAAATCAGGCGGCTCTAAGCCAGACATCTGAGGCTGATTCACTGCAATGTCGCTTCAAGCCCTAAGTGACTCATTATAGATCTGTAAATTTGAGATCTCCCGTATGCATTCACTGAACGTTGTGCAAATTTTTTCATGTCGCTGACAGATTCACTTCAAGAAAAGCACGTAATGAAGATGTGGCTGAGATCAGGATGGATTCATTTTGCTGGCAGTTCTATTTTCTCGGGGTCGGGCTTTCACTCAACTTATGAGCGAAAATAAGGAAAGTTTCTGAATTCCTGATTCTGTTCCGAGAATAGGGACTTGTATTATTCAGGAGTGACTGAAAAGCGACTAAAAGGTGGCTTGCTCCAAGAGTACTCGTTTCGAAGATTCATATCCAGAGTAAAAACAAAAGGATTTTGTAAACTTACGTTTTGTAGCGTCAAGGCGGAAATTACCCTAGTCGTATTCACTATACACGCTTTACTAATTAAATATTTACCTTCACTCTGATCTCGGACCGGCGCATAAAAATAGTGAATTTGACAGAGACTAGCTACGATGATTTTCTGATCGACTACCTTGGTAGAGACATTTAATCTGCCATGAATCTGTCGATGTCTGTGAATTACCTGACGAATTTCAGGGGGCAAGATTTAGATTCATTTCCTGGAAGTGGCTTCGAGTTCACGCTGTAATTATATATTCACCGGGGAAACCCAAAGGCTTTGCTTCCCACCCTCCTCCCAAAACTTCACATAGAAATCCATCAATTAGCTTATTTCCCACCTTCCCCCATAGGCCCAGCAACCATACTCCCATGCATAGCATCCAAACTCTGATCCCCCATAAACACATCCCAATCCCTAACATTCACGTCCGGATATCTATTATTATCAAGATTACCGCCCAAAGAACACTTTCCATTCAGCATATAGCCCTAATAAAGAAAAGACGAACAACAAATGCGCAAAGTAAATTTTTAAAAACCACACATCCACAACCATAATAGTTTCCCTTTTTAACACATTATATATAATCACACTATTTTCTCTTTCATTTAAAACTATTTTTATATTATTTAATCGAAAGATAGCGTTATAATAGCCTAAAATAAATATAAACACCCTAAAATATATCCTTAAATATATATACCAATTATAATATAAAAATAAAATCTTTTAGAACTATTAATAAACTAATCCGAATATTAAACCCCTTATAAAAATATTTAATATCTTTATAACCTTTACTGAATCGGTAATATAATATATAATTAACGAGAAGTATAAAATAATATTGAATAAACGCTTAAAAGAGATTTAGAATTCTTTAATTATTCTTACTAATAAAATTAATAATAATAATATACGAAGCTTTATACCCTCTTTTATATTAATTAATATCTAAAATATAATCGAAAAAGCTATTCGCTTTCTCTCTAATTAATTCTAATTTACTAACTTTAATAAGAAATTAAAGAAATAAATTTCTCTTTTAGAAGATTTTATTATACTCGAGAACTTCTAAACATGAATATATATTTAAAATGATATAATTATTAAAGCTTTATAGAAGTTTAATTATGAATAACGTGGTTTATCACCGAGCGGCGCACTTTTAGCGATTCCACCACCCCATCACTTTGACACGCGTTTTTTTGTATTCAATATGCCTGTTCTGACTC
>QYAP01000769.1:0-16553 GCA_003988905.1 Hymenotorrendiella dingleyae
TCCCCCCTCCCCAGACCCATCATCCACCTCAACACCTCACCACCAAAACCTCACCCACCATCCTCGCACAACCTCATGCTTTCTGTCCCTACATACACCCAGACACACACACACCTAGACACACACACATACCACAACACCGGAAAGACCCCTCCACACAATTCCCTTCTTTCCCCCTTCCCCACCATCCCATCCCCCATCCTCGCACAACCTCGCGCTCTCTCTCCCTACATACACCTAGACACACACACTAACCACAACCTAAGCGCAGCCCCTACCCATCTGCATCTCAACCACACAATTCTCTTTCCCCCTTACCCACATCACACAAACCCACCCGGCCAAGTCTCGTCACACGTTTCCCAAGATCTGCCTTTACACCTGAATATTTATACTTGGAGAGAGGATGGCGCGGTTTATCTATATGTTAAGGTAGGTAGGAAAATTGCTAGGAGACGCGGAAGTTGAGGGCTGTTGAAGAGGAGACATGTGACGAAGAGAGCAAATATGGGAGAAAGGACGGGATGTGAAGAGATTGTTCGTATCCTCTCTGTCTCCCACCCTTCCTCTCCACCACTATCCACTATACCCCTATCCTCCCCCATCCATCCATCCTCCTCCCCCCCTATCTACCCAACACCTAAAACCCATTCAACTTCTACTCCTACACTACACCCCCTAAACCTCTTGTCCGTCCCACCCACCATCCGCCGTAACACGCGTACGACCTACATCTCGGGAAGACATGTCTTCAAGCGGGCGATGCGCTGACGGGATGTCGTGACTAGCAAGACACGAGCTGATCTCGACTCTTGACGTATGCAGCATATATTATCTGTTGTGTGTGTATGTAGATGTAGGTTATGCTGTGCAGAGGCGGTGGTAGTCTGCTAGCAGTTACTATATATAGGATACTTTGGATACTCAAGGGAACAGGACTTTAGCCCCCAGAAACTGGGGAAAGTTGAGTTGCAGGTTTGAAATAGGTAAGCGAGATTTTGCGAACGGATGGTGGACTGAAGTAAACAAAACGCAACAGCACCAACGTCCCTTCACCCATCTCCATCCTCAACCCACCTCCAAAATCCACGTGCATAAAGAGACTACCTGTCGCCAGCTTCAAATTTGAATATCCCAGACTCTCGAAGAGCATTGATTTCGAAACGAGAGAACTAACCGACTACCAGTAAGATTACTTTTCTCTCGCTTTGAATCTCTTTGAATCTCATTCAATCTCAGCATCCCGACAGATGAAGAAGGCAAATTACTTCATCTCTCTCATCCAATCTTCGATAGAACACCTCAACCCCAAATTCTAAAACCTAAAGTGTTAACCCAAATTCCAACTTCAACTCCAACACCAACTCTCCCTCCCCCTTTCCCTCCCCCTTTCCACATCCCCTTTCCCGGCAAGCCCAACCGAGCCGCCAAAACATTCCCATCCACCCACATCATCTCACCTCATCCCAACACCCACCCGCAGTAACACAATGCTGCCAATAACACCGGAACGAACGAATTCGTTTTTGTACTTTCCCGACAAGATAGTCCCAGTTAAAGAAGGATAGAAACGGGAAACGAAGAAATCAACGTTGAAGAAATCTCCGAAAGCCAATGGATCTTCTCAAACATCCAGGGACCCGAGGACGGAATTTACCGTCTTGGATTTCTTGTCTTGAAGCTGTTGGACTCGCATAGAGAAAAGATACAAGCCTGAGAGACTCTTTACTATTTCGAAGCTCGTAAAGGTACTCGAAAGCTTAAGCAATAGGTCTCTTGAATGAATTCACTTACCAAGCGTCCAGTACCCATTTCAAAAATCAAGGCGTGAACAAAACTAGGGCGCGCCTTTCTTCTCCGGATTTGTACCACTAAGTACAACCCGCGTCACCTGTGTCCAAAATTCCTGTGCTGCAGACCCAGCCCTACACTTTAACTATTCCAAGTTCAGACTCAGACTGATCATGAACATCGTGATGGTTTACTACCAGTATACAATGATAACAGAGCACACCTCGGCATCAATTTCCATGTTTATGCAACGAAGAAACGTGAAGAGATCTGAAAAGGGTGCTCAGCATGTAAACCCGCGTCTAAGATCCCAATCTTGTTACACTTGTACAACCCCCAAACCACCCCACTTGGACACACATGTCGTTTTCACGTGAAAATAATCACAGTGACTAGACTTGAAGACCAACTAGGCAGCGAATCGGTGAAGACTCCCAATTGTTCTTCCCAAATCTCGAAATCAATATTTCGAGAGTTTGATCAATAAATCAGATACACAGGCAATCAATGCTCTCCAGAAAAACCCCACAGCGCAGAGGTCAGAACAACTCAAAAGCGTAGCCAGCAACCAGAAAGAGGAGATAGTAGTCAAAAAGACGGATGGCATTTCCTATTAAATGCGCGTGATGCAACTCTGACCATGCGTTCAGACCGTCTCCGTGGAGCGTTCTCGCTGGCGCATTACCTGCAATTTCGCTTGTTCCGACCACGAGTCTTTTCTCCTTCTTCGTCCAGCCATCCGCTCCGGCTCCGGCTCCCGAGTGCGAAGCGGAAGCCGAACGAAGGTTTCCCCACGAGATCTCGAAGCGGCAATCCTCGAAGCGCCGGGAGATGGACTAGGTCCATTTTCGATGCAGCTTTGCATATCGCATAGTGCGTTCATTAGATGATTAGGGAAAGTTGGTTGGTATGTACGCAAGCAATCAATCGAGATACGCTACGAATGGTAGCTTTGGATCGATAGGTACATACCGGTAGGTACCTGACTGCGAATCGTGCTTCACGCAGGTACCGTAGAAACTGTATAGTATGGCTCATTCGGATCTCGTACAAGATGACCAAAAGTAACATCCACGTTCCAACACTTTCGCCGCTCCCTTACAGAAAGAAGGCTATGATTATCGACGGGCCATGTTCCGCATCAAATGAAATCGAGTGGTTGGTCGCCCTGGGAGCGCAAGATGACGGAGCGCGCAGACAGGAAGCGGGAGGCGTCTACGCGGATATTCTGTGAGAGATTGCATGTTGGGCGTCTTTGCGAATCGCGTGCTCCGTTACGCTGTCGTTGCGACCGCCATCATCAGACTGACCAGGATAAACGATGTTCGCGGAGTCATTTGGTGAAAAACGTGGAAGTGAGTTTGATTGAAGTTTGATTGAAGTTTGATTGAAGTTTGATTGAACTCTGATTAGTCATCCAACACGTTCTAAGTTCTGGTCGCGTAAACACAAACCTTGGAAACGCGTCTCCCTGTGCTTTATCCGTCGCGTAAAAAAAATGATTTCGAGTCAGTCAATGGGGTGGCGATCGGGACGCGCCTGCAAGGTAAATCTCCTGCCGAAACCTAGCGACATCCCGGAATCCGATCATTTCCAAGTCCTACTTAAGCACTTTGCATGCCATAATCCGGTTATTAGCAAGCCCATTTCCGGATGAGGAAGTCGATGCTGCAGCATCCCCTCTGGTTGGGCATATCTAGATCACCAATTCCCATGATCGCGCCTATGGCCCTATGGGAGAGCAAGACCGGGTTTGCCGATATTGTCGTCGTGGCGAGGTACCGAGAAGATGGAATTCTCCATGGATTTTCTTGACATCTTGTTGGTAATGGCGCAAGCCAACCAACCAGATTCAAATTCGTCTCAGCCGTGGCAAAGGATTATCTCCATGCCCTAATACTTAGCCCTACGTCACCCCAACTCGAAACGTTTACCAATTGCGCTCAGACCAAGCTAGGCTCAGGCTTTGGCTTTGGCTTTAGCTCCACCGCCCGGCCTATTCTTTTGTCATTCTTTTCTTCCACTCGGTCAAAGCACCCCCGCCGTTGAGATTGAGTTTGTGGATCAAGGAAGTCTGAGCGAAAGGATACGAGATCCAGGTCCAGAATCATGGCCAGGACCAAAAGTCATGATGGCTAGGAGCGTGAGCAGGAGCGTACTGTGCTTGCAAAATCCCAGAGGCAGCAGGCCGGAACCAGGGCATTCCATGTTATCAATCGTCATGTGTACGGGAAGCCAGCTGAAAATTTGATATTCGGAAGCGTGTGTTCTACCGTATCCCGTGGGTTATAACTGCAATCCTATATCTGCGGTCAGGTCAGGGAACAGGGAAACAAATATCCGGTCTCTGCAAGACGGCCACCATGCTGGAATCATTGATTCCCCAGGTGGGTCGATATGCACGCCAAGGCTGCATCCTCCAACCACATCGCTCGACTCCTCGCTTATAGACTTCCCCCTGCGAGTTGTGCGCCGAACCTCCTCGACGCTTCAGCGACTCTAGCACAACATAATAACATAAAAATAAATTCGGGGATACTGCCCTGATTGATATAGATGCTTAGGGTTCTTCCCCTTTTTTTAAAACTAAAAAGGGTGGTGGTTAGGAATAAATATTCTGCCTTTTGGGTGCGCGCAGGACTTATGATTTTTCTAAGTAAACTCGCGACTGTGGCCGTGTTGTGGCGTTGGATTCGTAGGGGCTGTATGGACTCCGGCAGGGGTTAAAAGTTGACCCACCTGGGGAATCAATGAGTCCACCATGCTCTGCGATTGGCCTTGCAACAACGCGACCTACTTCCACAACAAGGCCATAGAGACCTCAAAATAAACAAACGGAAAAGAAAAAAAAACATATGGAAGGTTCAATCAGGGCTAGGAGGGTGGGGGTTCGGAAAATATATGCGCCATAAGCCAATAGGCACTCGATTTGGGGTCGGCACTTGTGGTCTGAATGTGCTCGTCCGTAGGTGAAGTGGATATTTCTTTGACATGGTGGTTGTCGTGTCGTGCCTTGATATCGTACCGGTAGCTTCAGCTCTGCCAAAAGAGGGGTTGGTTGCTGAAATGCAGAGGAGTGGGGGAAGCGTGGCAGCTAGAAACTCAAAATCATTGCAAGTTTTATACTTGACGCGTCTTGTGCTTTGTTGATGTGATTCCTGGGCCGTCTGTGGGAGACGATAGTTTGAAGCTTTCCAGGAACAGTATCAAACCCCGTGCTCTTTATCAACAATGGGATCCATATGCGAAAATTCCGACTGCTTTTTTCATGTGTAGATGGACTCGTCCTGGCACTTCCCTGACAAAGGAAGGCTTTTCATAGTGGTCGTTTTCCGTGACATCCTATCCTATACGTACTTCTTTCTGTGCGATCAAGCTTCCCGTGTTTACCAAAGCAAAGCCGAAACATCGCAGGTCTAGGATACGGCCAGCATGTCAACAATGGCTCTGGTTTGGCGGTATCCGGAATCGCACATAATAATGAAGCAAGTATCAGAAGAGGCGCATTCCTGAGCTCTGTGGTTCGGTGGCCTGGCTGAAAGATGTCGAGGTCCCTCTGGCACCACGGAATGATGCTGGGAGCACGGCATGGTGGGATGATGTTGATGTCAGCGAGAAGAGTGGGCGTCCGTTAGCTGTCACCACGATATCCGGAATGGTGCCGCATCAATATCAATTGGTCTACCAGGCCTCTTTCGCCATCTTGGAGCCCAGGTAAGAGAATTGAGATCAAAACGGGAGACCAACAACTTCTGCAATCCATGTTACCTCATTGTGCCAGACCATTTAAGAGAATTGGACACAAATGGGAGGAAGGGGGAGAGAGAGAGGCGTAGACGGTGTTGTCGGAGTGGCCAGGTGCTGTGGTGCCAGTGGTGGGGTGGGGAAATGGGGAAACGAGGCTGGGAGAAAGGCTCGCTCGCTCGCTGTGCCGTGCTCTATTTGTGTTGTTGGAGATCAGATGGAGTGGGGCTTGTTCGTCGCGAAATGGGCGCGGTGTGGAGCCTGAGGGCATCTTGTCGGCATGGCATCATACATACAGTACAGAGCAGTAGGTAGGTACTGTAGGTACAGCGCTTTAGCGGCAGCTCCAAAGGCACTACTGTAGGGGACGCAGGTAGTTGGTGTTGTCGTTTCACCGGCTTTCCAGCTTTAGGATAGGCCCAAGGTACAAGCGCCTCGACGCGGGAGAAGAGTGGGCGGTTGTATGGGCTGTATGGGCTGTATGGGCTGTATGGGTCGTATCATACAACCCAACTTGTATGGGTTGGTAGGATCTGTCAGTAACATTGGCGGGGAGGCGGCGAGGCGGCCATTGATGGGCCGGTGTTGACGATGGTAAACATGCCGGTACCAGAACGCTGCGAGTAGGAGTCGTTCTAGTAGTCTACCTCCAGCGCCAGCGTCCTCGAGATGTCTGTGAATGTTACTTTTGCGGTGTCGCATAAGCTACAGATTCTCGAAGGAGCCGTTCTGATCTCACCTCATTCTCAACTGCAAATGTCTGGAGAAATGCATGCATTGGCCAATAGCAGTGGCTGGCCGCGGAGCGCGCTCTGGCAGTTGTAGGTATGGCGCATGTTTGTCAGGTGGAAGAGGAATGGATGGCAATGAAAGACGAGGATGGGGAGAAGAAATAGTACTTTATGTTTGCCTGCAATAGATTGCGATGATAGCCCCCGATTGCGAATTTGCGACGCATCATACTGCGCGCATAGTACTGCCCTGAAGTCTGGCGTTCCATTCGGGAGGGAAGACCGCGAGCTCTCGCAGCGAGCGCAGCCTTGCCATGCAGCCAAAAAGCGGCGCTGCGATCATGCCAGGGGTACGAAGTACTTGTAGATGAGTAGATGAGAAATGTCCGCCAAGCTCAAAACATATGGAAGCGTGAAGGAGCGAGGAGATGGGCACTCTCTCGAAGTGAAATCAGTCATAGCTTTTTGTCGAAGACTCTAGCCTAAGGTTGTTATTTGCTTCTTTTTTGAGGGGATAGTGAGGGGTTCAAATCGTGGACGCTGCGTTCTCGTCCGCTCAGCTCACCACCTGCCCTCGTCTCTCTATCCAGGGAGCACGATATGAGGGAGGGCCAGCCCCAATCGCAAACACCCGGAGCTCGCTGTGCTCGAAGAGAGAACGAATATCTCTCTTCAACATATAGATTGAAAAGTGAAGATATATTTTCTGGTGAGTTTAAAACGAAGTGAAGATACTAGAGCGCAGCGACGGCAGCCCCCACGGCAGTGGCCTCCGGAGGAAGAGCGGAGCGGAGCGTCATTCCATTCACTCATTCACTCGCTCGCAGACCCGCAGTCGTATCGCAAAGGCCTGGCCCATCCCGCCGCCCATCACCACTCTGGTGCCGCTCTTCGACCTGCGCGGGTCACGTGCCACCTACAATCTGGCGCGCGATGCGGACCGTGGGCTTCATCCATCGTTCCTTCCTCAACATCACGACTTCACGCATCTAGTCTGAACTCTATGAGCAGACCGACCGACCGACCGACGGGTCCAACATTCTCTTTTTCCTTTCCTCCTTCACGACCGATCACGATATGAGCCTTCGATTCAACAACCGCCTCTTCCACATCTTCTTGATCGTTCTTAACTTCATTTCCCTTCTCTCGAAAGCTTCTTTTCCTGAACGACTCTTGATCGTGCTTGCGGCACTCTCCGCAACAATTAATCGTAATGAAAACCGTCTCCAACGTACGTTCCTCCTCGTCGCCGACGACCCCCTCGGATTGAGCTTCATCAATCTCCCCTTCCCCTTCTCCCTCAATCCCTTGATCTCAGCTTCCCGCGTCGCATGTCTTCGAACAAATAGCAGCAGCGGCGACCTCCCCTCCCAGCCAGGTTGTGAAGTCTTCGCGGCCTGGCTAGTTGACGGTCGGCCACCAGCGTGGCCTGCGATCTTTTCCTTCTTCTTGTTCATTATCTCACTGGCATTGCCTGCTTCATTGAATCATTGCTAACATACATTTATAGTTGGTCGCCTTGAGCACCATCGGAATCGCCGCTGCTGGTCTTGCTCTGGCGACGCCGGAAAATCCACGCCCTACATCCAAGAAGAGAGACGTATCTCGCCCAAAGACAACGTCTGCGGCAACTCACCCAATCAACAACACGAACCGAATCCCTCCAGCACTTCCAATTGGATCTGCCAACCCTCCTCCCTCTTCCTTCACCAATACCCAAAGAAACGATACTCGCAGAGACTCGGGCTCCTCCAGAGGCTCTTGGATGAGAAGATTCTCCTCGATACCGACCAGCAACAACAACAGTCCACGATCAAGTGTTGGTCCGGACTCGCCATCCATCAATGGCTCTGCAGTACCCATGATTTCAGCTCCTTCAGGCAGCGGATCCCAACTACCACCAAACAAGCTCGTCAAAAGAGCTCCCTCTGGCAAAGAAGCGGGCGGATTTATGACCAGAACCCGATCCAAAACTACCACACTTCCAACCCTCCGCCGACCAGCCACCAGCCATCAACGCTCGGTAACTTTACAGCAACAATACAAAGAGGATGCAGCTGCTGCCAGCATCCAAGAAGCCTCTCAACAACCCCCTCAACCATTACAACCCGCTCGCCAAAGAAGTGGCAGCATTTTAGACCGCATATCTTGGCGGCCATTCTTCGAATCGAAGCCAACAAAAGTTGCAAAAGACCGCCTTTCTGGAAAGTTTCATGATGGAGACATACCAGATCTTCATTCAACATCTCGGAGAATTGTTGTCGATGACGATAGTCGACCAACACTTGTCAAACCCGCTGCAATCAATCCCAGATCAGCGGCTGACTACGACGCAGAAGGTTGTCTGCCACTCGAGTCCAATTTCGTTGAAATCGGAACTCAGGATAATGCCAGCACCCACTCACTCGAATCAATAAACGACCTTTTAAGAAGGCCACGACGTTCTATTTCTCTTCAGTTCAAATCCGCAAGTTCTTGGTTGACAAGAGCCGGAAGTTTGAGAGGAAACAAACGCGATGCCGAAACCAATAATGGGCGTAAGCGCCACTCATCAGCTCCAGTCACAGCATTGCCTGGACGAAATATTGTGTCTGCACATGGATTTCCAACGAATGGACCACGAACTGTTTTGGATCCGGCAGTCTTTGAACCGCAACAATTTCAATTACCAGAATTTCTGTTGACTAACTCCAACAATGGAGCAAAAATCACTACTTCCAGTGACGATGATACCAATTCCCTTTCTGAGGGTCCTTCCAAAATTATAGAGGAAGACGAATCTACATCAATTTCCCTCAAAGCTCCTCATTCACCCCAAGAGGATGGCTTTCTTACACCCATCCGCCCACGCACGAGAGAATCAGAAATTCTTCCCGCATCTCCACCAAGCTTCTGCTTCGCCACCAAGGATTTCAGCCGCATCTCTCTTGATGATGAAGAGGATGACGAAGACTGGACCAAGGACGATGACAACTTGGACCATAATAACCCATTGTCGCCACCATCGAGCTCCTTGAACTCCCTCCGAGTGAGCTCAAGTGTCAGAGCCGCTTTGGCCGACCTTACACACACCAACGGAAATGCTTCTTCGGGCGCAGAAAGACCCAAGAGTACCTTATTCGATTGGGCAGAACCATCCGTCGAGAAGATGGATTTCTTGGGAAATAGCCCGAGACCAAAAACAGCACATGCTAAACAATTGACCGACGTCCGAGGAGGCCGCACACCAGGCAGACGCGGTCCAACTCCGCTCCATGTTCGCAGCCAGAGTGTACCCGTTGTACCTGAACACCAGGGAGACCATACAAAATTGGTCCCGAAGTTTGGTACATGGGGTTTGGGCACAAAAGCCGTCAGTGAAGAGTGGGACGATGACTTTGATTTCGATAATAATGACGATAACGATGGAGATGTCAAGACGGAGACGAATGGCATGATCATACCCGCTACGATTCAAGCAAACCAAGCAACCATTGTCGGACATGTTGGACAAATTCGGGAAGTTTGCTTGTTGGTTGAGGATTTGAAGAGATTGCGACATCAGGCAAAGGAAAAGTGTCTACTCGATGGAGCATCGGCATCATTATGGACGGAAGCAGATGGAATCATTGCTCTGGCTGCGCCAGACGACGACGATTCATCGCTCTCACCAAAACATAATCCTGCCAAAATCAGCGAGAAAGATTTTTGGAACGATTTCGAAGATGAAACCGAGGCCTTTCCAGCCTTTGAAGAGCACACTTGTGGTGTTTTTACCGTTGAGGACGACATCTTCGGTCCTAAAAATCCTTGCCCGGGTTGCGCTAAGAAGGCGGTCTTATTTGACACAACCAGCCTCAAAGCACTTGTTGCCCGAGCTAGCACGCTTTCGAAAACTCTGTCCAGCATCCTCCGCAACGAGGAAGAACTCAAGCTTCACGCTTTCAATACTAGCCCTGCCTTCACGAGAGTATTCGAGGAGGTTGGTTCTCCAACGCCAAAGGCACCACCAATGAGCGGTTCCCCAACACCAAGGGCCGTCATTCGCAGTCGAAGCGCTGTTTTTTCGCTTGGTTCTCCAGAGATGTACAGAACTCGAAGTGTTGTCAGCATGGCGGTTTGAAAAAATTCATCGGGGTTGTTTTTTTTTTTGTTCAGCAGAGGCGCTGTTTTCTCCATTGGTTCTTCGGAGATGTATAGAAGAACTGGGAGTATTGCCAACATGGTGGTCTGAAAAAGTTCAATGGGGGCGTTTTTTTTTGTAACAGTAACGACTTTGATGCATAGCGCCGGAAAGGGGTTCAGGATTTGGGCTTTGGGCTTGAGCTATTCATGACAAAAAGGTCTCATGATGATTGATCACGGATGTTTGAATTCCCGCTAGAGTAATGAAAAAATGAAATATGATAATTAAACAATCTTCCTCCTGTGATATTCTTGACATGATCATTACAAAATAAAAACTGGGATAGCCATACGCAAACCAAACAAGCCGATTTCTCGTGCCCCATAAAAATGTGAAGGATACCTACCCTTTGAGGCAATAGACGTTCCAGTAAAACACCTTCATAGCCTCAAAGAAGTAGTTTCAAAAACGAGTCTAGCATATGCTCGGGATGCTACAAATACGCGATGGATGTTGGAGCTGCCGAATTGGATGGAATTCCAAGGCAAATCAATTGAGACAAAAACCGTTAACGGGAGAGTTGGATGGGAAATTGCACGAGTAGAAAGGAGAGCAATTACTCCCTCCACCAGCCGATTGGTCTACAGGCAGGAATACTCGATTTAGAACGCCTGTGCGATTACCTATGATAGGCAAGTGGTGGCTTTCATGACCCAAGATCGAAATTCGGTTGCAGTGGGGTTGGTAGAAAAGGGGCTCGGCTAATGATTGTGTTGGAGTTTCGCGTTGTGATAATGAGTGAGACTATCGTTAATGCAATTTAAGGTTACGAATTGATTTGAAGGGATAGTATTTTAAAATAGTCGGTTAATTTGATTTTTTGGTTGAATAAGATTATTTCTACAGGGTCTCAAGGTGTGAGACTACATAGTTGAGATGGGGCGCCTCGTCGCATCAAATACATCTGGCCGTGTCTAAACTGCAACCCTCTTTAAATAATGCCGTCGTGGTGTTTTCTAAACCCTGGCTTCGGCTGGGGTGGAGTTTTGCTGGTTTTTTATTTTTTTTTGCCTTTTTCCTTTTTTGGGGGGTGGGGGGGGGGGATAGTCCCAAAGAAAAACACGACTGCTCTAAGCGAGAGCACATTGTACGATACAGAGGTCTAAGCTTCACATTGCAAACATAAAGCAGGACTGCAGTAAGGAAATATATTCATCTAGGTACAGTATATAAAACAGCCAACCCCTCTGACAGCCACAAAGAACCTGTCGATATTGATCGCCACACCTGGTCGCCCAATCTTCTACATACTTCGGATGACTACCTTCGCCCCAGGTGTAGGTGAGCCGACGAGTGAGAATGTTGGGGAACCAGCATCTTCGAATGCCCTGGTAAAGTCAGGGCTAAGAGTAAGATAGGAGGCGGCAGTGAGTCGTGGCGGGAAAGCTTTGGTGTTGGAGAGAAACGGAAACGAAACCGCACTAACCTATTGCTTCTGGAATTTTGGGCATCGTTGGGAAATCCCTGAGCTCAAATCCATTCCTCAGACTGCCACAGATGAATCCATTGTTGACAGCGAAAGGTTTCTCAAATCAAGTGGTCAGGGTGCATAATTGCTAGAGAAGCACAGGATCTTGAAGTGGGATTTTCCTCATCAAATCGAGCCCATAAGGTGTTTTGCAAGTCATCTTTTGTTGGTCTCGTCATGAAGAAGTGATGTTGCTACGGCAGATTTGCACAGGTCATGAAGCGAGAGCGTGCAGAGGGGAGTTTGTTGGTAGCAAAAAAATGAAACGTTTGTGGTTGTTGAACTTGATTGCTCAGTCGAGAAGATAAAGAAGAACGGGAAATCGAAATGTCACTAGACACATTGATTCGAGAAGGCAAGAGCGAGCGACATTTCACTCGGCATCCTGCTTGTATCAATTTCCCCTCACGGAAAACAGTACTGACAAAAGATGAAGCACCTCCAACCTACAGCCTATCATACGCTGTCCTATCTTTGGTTGCCGAGTTCAAACTCGATATGGCGACATGGCATGGTTTCTACCGGTCAAATTCCGTATGTACGTCCAGTATGTATGAACAACTTGTACGACCTTTATATTGCACGCCATATCGTCGAAATTCTGATTCTCCGGCACTCACCACGACGACGCGTAACTTCTAATTTCTAAGATGCAAACTCGATTAGGCATTTTTGTGAGCTTGGAGAAGTTAAGGTCCATTTAACCAATTATTATCGCGCACACCCCGCATCTCGAATGTTCTATGGCTGTTCCATCTCTACCCGCACACTCTCGCCTCAAAATCGCAATATTAGGCTATAACGGCATATGCGCTCGCCACGTTGGCTAATTCAGGGGCCCCCCATCCATTCATGATCATCATATTCCGGCGAAGATCTTCGTTTCGAATTCGATGGTATATAGTGGCTGTTAATTTGGCAGTATGCTAGCCCGTGACGAATCTTCTTGGTGTCTTCATCGAGCCTAGGTAAATGAAGTTCACTGGAGATAGGGGGCACCAGGATGCTCTACAGGCTAGCGGAGTAATGAATCTCAACTCTTTGAGGTTGAAAGACGGCGATCTTCTTGCGAATTTTCCATTTTTGGACGGCGAGAAATGGCGAAATAGGACCATGGAAATATGGGTAAGTGTAAAACTCGGGATAAGTTGGAGAGGTAAGTATATAGAACGTCAGTATTTCTTCAATCTGTTTCTTGGATCTTTTTCCGGCGATTTCGCTTCCTTCAAGCTTCACCAGCTCTCTGTTTCATCCTTATTCATGATGATGATTGCCAATCTTTTTCTGGTTGCGTTACTTGCCCCAAGGGCTTGGTGTTATCCAAAGTGTAAACCACAACCAAGCGGAGTCACTGGAAAGAGCAATTCGACTGGGTTGCCAGGTGTCACGCCTCCGTTTCCGATTCCAAATAATACTATTTCAATTACAAGTGAGTTCGGTTTCGAGACACAGGGTCAAACGAATAAGCGAAGATGACGACGAAGTATGAGTGTGCGATAGACAGTGCTTATTGTTAACCTAGTACCTTTTCCAACGCTGCCTTCAATTTCTTCAGTCATCACCGTACCTTCAGAGACTGTTCCGCTTAGCATAAGTATCCTTACACGTAAGTGCAAGATACCGTTCGAATCCACATGAATTGACAATACTAGTACCAACTGCACCTGGTGAACCCTTTCCAGCTTCTTCTCTTTCTGCTTCCTCGTCGGTATTGCCGCCTTCCTTATCTATAATACCCCCATATCCACGACCAAATATCACCAGTATAACGGGTAAGTCCCACTCCCAAGTTTTATGTACATATAAAGACCCAGAATACCAACTTACAAACACTCTAGTTCCAACGACATTCCCCACGGCACCACTCACAATCCCAACCTCGGTCTCCATTTCCATTTCCATCCCAACCACAACCACAATCCCAACCTCAATCCCCCTTCCCACAACAAGCAGCATCCCGGTCCCGACCTCGCCTCTTCCAGCCACAACAAATCCCTATCCCAACGACTGTCCTATCCCCTTAAACTTTATTGTAAACGACTTTACCTACTCCTACGGCGCACCACCCCTAACACCATACAACACCAGCCTGACCGTCGAATACGGCTCCCTCGAACTCACCTGTCCCATTCGCGCCGATGCCTGGACATCCCGTTACGGCTTCCAATTTCTAAGCTGTGATGATGCCGGGCTCGTAACTGCAGTTGTCGAAGTTGGGAAAGGGACAGTACATTTTGATTACGCTGGGTATTGTGGGGCTGTCAAGTCGTAAGTCGTTCCTGATATCCTTGTGGCCTCGTGAAGTACAATCAGTTGGCAAAAGAAGAAGAAAGAATACTGACATATTTCTTCTAGATCAAATGCTACCTACGCAGCACTAGGAATGCAAACCGCCACATACGACCTAGCTCCCTTCCTCGAATGTGAATACCCCGATCCACAAACCCCAATGACCAAAGAATGCATCCAATCGATCCCTGATTTCGCGGTTTCAGCGGGGACTTTCTTTGATGGTGGCGAGGCGAGCTTTGTGCCTATCGATGTGAGTTACCATTCTCGCTTCCTTAATTTCAATCTCAAATTGCTACTTTCAATTTGAATGAATAAAGACGAGTTATTTGGGTATTAGAGTGGATGTGTACTGATTCGATGATGTCGTAGGTTAATGGAACGCACGTTCCCAACTGTCCAACCGTTGAAGGAGAATCCCCTATTTTAAGCGACAGCGCAAATTGTGTGCATTTTGCCGTTAACGATTTGGGGGATGTCGACGATTGGCTTTGAATTGAAGGAGAGTGCTATTTATTGGGGAATATATTGTAACCAGTAGGAAGGGAAGGCGAAAAGGTGATGGGAAAGTGTATATACGTATCAAACCGTGTCCGGATTTCTAGCAACCCGGAGGGTGAATTTTTGCTCCAAACCAAGGTCTCGTTATTTTGAATATCGCATCGATTAGTTTATGGAATGCATGCAGTACTCCCAATTCAATTTGTTTGTGCTAGACCATCATGGCCATGTAAAATGAAGGTCGAAATGGAAGATGCGTCGATTCTCCAGTCTAACGTGATACTACCTTTCTCATACTTTGCAAGTTGGATTAATGCGACGCACCAAAATCATTTCCCGGATCTCAGAAGCCTCGAGGCATTGATTTAATGTAAGAGATACTCTATTATCTACGCGGAGTTCTCCGATAGATGAGTTTTCCTCTAGGTCTATTCCCGCTAAGTTACCCGGAGATCGCTTATTCGGACTCGCTTACCCGGCGATCACCCTCATAGGATAAAACTATAGCCAAGCACCTTTATAACATTTTTCGAAGAAGGGTTAACTTATATTTCCCACCCTATTACAAGCCTTAAAATTATAGAATTTCTTTTATATTCTAAATTTGAAGCCTAAAACCTATATTCGATATATTTATATAAAAAATTTAAAGTTATAATTATTTTAATATTAAATAAACTTTCTAAAAATATTAAATTCATTAAATTTATTTAATCTTAAGATTAAGAATCTTTTAATATTTAATAATTATTTAAAAGAAGATAATTAAAACGAAATTAAAATATTCTTTTTATAATTAAAAAAAGGAATAAATCGTATATTAATTATATTATAATGAATAAATTTTTCTAAAAGTTCGAAATAATAACTTATAAAAATAAATAATAATTAAATATTTTCTATAAGCTTATAAAAGTAATAAATACGATTATATTAGAAATAAAAATATTAATAGAAAAAGGAATAATAAAAGGATTAATTAAAAGGATTATAAATATCCTTTAAATAAAACTTTTATTTAAGATTAAAAAGATTATATTTATATTAATATAAACTCTTTTTATAATAATTATACCTTCTATTACGATTAATAAAGATTTAATATATTCGAATATAAAAGAGAAATAAAATTCTTAAATAAAAATATTAATATAAAAAAGATCGATAAAAAAAACTAAACTTATAATATAAGATTATATAATAATAATTCAAATATAAGCTTTTTATAATCCTTCTTTTTAAATAATAATATTATTAAATTAATTCTAATTTATATACTCTAAGTTACCCTATTAAAGCTTTACCGAATTCTATATTACTTTTACTCAAATTCTTTAAAATTATATATTATTATTTTAAGATTCTATTTATTATAATTTATATTAACTATTTAATTCTTTTAATTATATGCTTAAAACGTTTATTATAATATTCTAAGAGTTTAGCTTTCTTAATTTAATATTTATAAAGATCTTTTCTTATTATATAATTTCTCTTTTATAATTAAGAATTAGGATTCTCTTATTTATATAAGATATCCTTTTCCTTACTTATTTTAAATTAAATAATATAATTTCTTTATTTTTATATTATATAATATTTAATTTAATAGATTATAAGATTAAATTACTCTATTTAAGTTTTATCTTTTTATTTCATTATATTATTTCATTTAATCTTTATATTTATTTCTTAAAACTCTTAAAAGCTCTTTTTTTTTATTATAAGCTCGATTTAATTATTTAATACTTTAAAAGGATTATTTATTATTGTCGGTAGATAATATCGAGTCACGTGCATTAGGCACGTGACAGTCGGCTGGATTTATATCCTTATTCCGACTCGTAGTATTTCTAAGAACAAC
>QYAP01000770.1:0-25337 GCA_003988905.1 Hymenotorrendiella dingleyae
GTGTTGTGGTAGTTTTATTATATTTTAGGGTGGTGGGGTAGTAGAAAAGTGATCGGCTCGGTGTCCTGATCGGCTCGGTGTACAACCACGTTATATCATTTTAAAACACTTAATATTTTATTATTAATTATAATAAATCTCTAATTATAATATTTATATAATCCGACCTATTTTATATTATAATTAATAAAGAATTAAAGTTTATATAAAATGATTTTCCCTCTATTATAAATATATTAATAATAAAAATAATTAATATAACCTTCCTTTTTAGTGATTTAATATTAATTATTAAAGTATTAAAAGACCTTAATATTCTTTAAACCTTCAAAATTATTATTTAATAAATGAATTAAAATCATTATAATAAAATTAATAATATATTAAAGCTTAAAAAGATTATAAATAAAAAGTATAATAAATATAATCGTATAATGAATTATATTATTAATTAATATACAATAAAATATAAAGAAAAAGAAATAAAAAATATACTTAAAATAAAGATAATAATAATAAAAAGGCTTTTAAAGCTTTAAAATATAATAATAATATTTATTTTAAATAATTATATAATAATAAAATATAAAAAATAAAATTAATCTTTTATTCGTTAATTTCTAAGCTTTAATTAATTAAAAATATTTAATAAAAATATTACTTAAAAAAGAAAGCTTATTTAAATATAAGAAAATTTATATTTATTAAAATAATATTTATAATGATTTTATTATTTATAATTCTTTTAATTTTAAATCTTATCTTTTTAACTATAAATATAAAAGTTTAAAATTATTAATCTTTATTAAATAAAGTAATTTATCCCTTAATAATAATTATAAAAGTATTTATAAAATATATATTTAAAAGTAAATATAATATAAAAACTATTAAATCTATAAAATAATATATTTTTTAAACTTTAAATTAAATATTTTAAAATAAAGTTATTTCTTAATTTAATTAAAGATTAAATATTATAATTAATATATATATATATATATATTATAAAAAAGAATTTTTTATAAATCTAATTATATTAAAACTTATAATTATAATTAATTATAAAGAATTTATAATATATAAAAAAGATTTTATAAAAATTCTTTTATAAGAATTAAATAATATTTATTATTTAAATTTAAATAATATTTTTTATATTGTTAAAATAAATATAAATCTTATTTTATTTAAAAAATTAAAAATTTAAAATATATTTCAAAAAATAAATTTAAATAAAATAATATTAATTTATAAAAGGAATATTATTATTATTATTATTATTTAAATAATTAATATATTATATTTTAATACTTTTATATATAATAATTTTATTATTTTAAAAAAAGAATATATATATATATATATATATATATTCTATTATTTTTATTATAAAAAAGAATAATATATAAAATATTTAAATATAATATAATAAATTAAATCATTTAAAAATATTCTTCTAAAAAGATTAATTTATTAATTTTATTAAAAGATTTTTGTTTAGAAAAGTTTTTAAAAATTTTGATTTTATTAATATTAATTAATTATCCTAAATTTATATATAATTTTAATATTTAAAAAAAGAAATTAAAAATTAAAATAAAACTTTCTTTTTTAAAAATTTTAATTATTAAAATATTTAATTAATTTAATATATAATTAATATAATTAAAATTTAAATTAAAAAAAATATATAAATTAAATTTTAATATATTTTTAAGATTTTATAAAATTTTAAATTTTATTAATAAAATTAAAAAATAGAATTAATTCTAACATTTTTAAATATACAATAGAATTAGAATAATAAAATTTAGATTATTAAATAATTTTTACTTTATATTATTATAATATAAAATTTTAGAATTATAATTTTAAAATTAATAGAATATATTTAATTCTTAATTTTTAAAAAAGTATTAAGATAAGATTTTAAATTAAAAAAAAAATTACTTGAAAATAATATAATAATTTTAAATTATAATTATTATAAAAGTCGATTATTTGATAATTAATTTCTTAATATATAAATATTATAAAAAAATAATTTTTAGATTAAAATAGAATTCTTATATAAAACTTTAATTGTTATAATAGATTTAATTATAATTTTTAAATTAATAGATTATATCGAATTCTAATATAAGAGTAGAATTAATAAGGAAAGGGATTCGAATATTTTATATCCTTTTGTTTTTATAAATTAAAATCGAGAAAAAAAATCCGATAAAGTCAAAAAGAATTAATTAATATTAATTTGAAACTTAAAGATGTTTACTTATATAAGTTTAATAGGCGCTATTAATATTAACTCCTTTTAAGGTTTAAATAAAACTCTAAAAATTGAATTCTTTAAAATTCTAGATTTAATAATTAATTCTTTAATATATAAATAAATTAATAGAATAAGTTTTATATTATTAGAAAACTATTATTTAAAATTAATATATAAACTAATTTTTATTATTCTAATATTTCTATTAATAATAATATATATTTTTTTATATAAATAAAAAAAAGATAAAATAAATTCGATTTAAAATAAAAAGAGAATTAAAGCTTTAAGAATAATTTATAATAATTAAAGTATAAATTAATAAATATTATTAATATAATTAATATTAAATCTAATCTGAAAATTCTCTAGAAAATAAAGATTTAATAATTAATATTTTAATAATTATAATAATTAATAAAAAGCTTTTTTTATTATAAATATAATAAATAATTTCAAATAATATATAACCTAGAATTTATAAATATAATTCTTAAATTTATAATAATATATATTTATTTATATAAAAGAAACAAAAAAGAAATAAATTTTATTTAAAACTTTAATTTTAATTTTAACTTTAAAATCGATTATAAATTAAATATAAAATAGAAAAGATTAGACCTAAAAGACTAAATCGACTCGCTAAATAAATAGTTTATTAATCACGTTTTAAAATATAATTTTCTTTGATTTTTAGTTTTTAATACTTAAATACCCTATCTTTTTAGAAGCTTATGTAATACGGAATTATTACTTTTATAAAATATTTATAAAATTATAAAAATAATTATAAATATAAATATTTTAAATTATATTAAAGATTTATAAGATTAAAATATATTTAATTATAAAAATTATATTATATATAAAACAATTAATTAAATATTTATATAATATTTAAAAAAGTAATAATATCTTTAAATAAAATCTATTATAATCTAAATTTCTTAAATAAATTAATCTTTTAAAAGGAAAATTATTATTTAATTTTAATTAATAATAAAATGAAATATATTTAAATATATTTAATAAAATTAAAAGATAATATTAAATTTTATATTAAATAATTTTATAATGAAATGTATATAAAATATAAAATATATATCTATTAATTTTATATTAATAATAATATTATTTTTAATAATAAAAATATTTAATATTAATTAAAAGAAAAAGGAATTATATAAGAATAAATTAATTTATATATATTTAATTAAAATAATATAATTAAAAAAAGAAATCATATATTATAAGATTATATTAAAATTATATTATATAAAGATAATAACTCCGTATTATATAAACTTTTAAAAAGAAGAAAAATCGATAAAAATTTAAAAAACTAAAAAATTAAAATTAATTATATTTTTAAATATAATTAATAATTTAATTTATAATTTTAATAAATTATATATTTAATGAATCGGCCTTAAAATTAAAACTTTAAACTAAAAATATTTTATTTCTTTTTCTTTTATATAAATAAATATATATTATTATTAATTTAAAAATTGAATTTATAAATCTTAACTTATATAATATTTTAAATTATTTATTATATTTATAATAAAAGAATCTTTTTATTAATTATTATAATTTTAAAGATATTAATTATTAAATATTAATCTTTTAAAAAATCCGATTTTTAAAACTTTTTAAAAGTTTTAAAAAGCTTTAATTATTAATATTAATAATATTTTTTAAATTTATATAAATAAGCATTTTTAAACTTTAAATTAATATCGATTCTTTTATTTAAATTCCTTTGATTTTAATCTTTAAAAATAAAAAGATATAAAATATTCAAATTATTTATTTTATTATTTCTATTTTTATATAAAAATTAAATATAATTAATTAGTTTAGAAGATATAGTTTTAATTTTTAGTTTATATATTTATTTAAATTAAATAGAATATTTATAAAAAATAAAACTTTTCTTTAATTTAATTAATTATTAAAATATTAATTATTAAATATAAATATATTTAAAGGTATATAATTTAAAAATAAGAAATTATTCTTAATAACTTTTTTTTAATAAAAAATATTCTTTTAATTCTTTTTTCTAAATTAGAAATTAAATATATTTAATTAATTTTAAGGCTATAATCTTAAAACTTTATATATATAAATAAAAAAATAAAAATTAATTTTAAAATCTAAAATTAATATTCTAAGCTTATTATTTATTAAAATAGCTTAGAAATTAATATTTTATTAATAAAAATTAAAATTTTAAAAATGATTAAAAATATATTAAAAATTGATATATATATATATTCTTTTTTAAGAATTATTTTATAATAATATATTATATTAAATTTTTAAAATATTTTAACAATTAAAATTTTTGAAAATAAAATATAAATTTTAATTTTTTAAATATTTAAATTCTTTTTCTATTTTATTATATATTAAAGAGTTTTTCTAATTAATTTTTTCAAAATCTTAAATTCTTTTATTAATATAATCTTTTAATAAAAATAATTAAAATTAGTTTTTTTAGAAGAATAATATAAGATTCTTTTTTAAAATATAAATCGAAATTATAAAGATTATTATATATCTTATAAATAGATTAAATATTATTATATTAAAAAATATAATTCTTTATTAAATATAAATTAAAATAATTCCGAATTTTAATTATTTAAAAATAATTAATTATTAAACTTATAAAATAATTATTTTTAATAAAATTAAATTATTTATTATTTTTTTAAATTAAATATTTATATTAATTATACAAATTTATCTTTTAAAGAAAATATTAAATATACTTTTATAATTTCTAATTATTAAAAATAAAATAAGATTAAATAATATTTTATTTTTATTAATTTAATAATTTATAAAAAAAACTTTAATTTAATTATAAATAAATTAATAATTATTAAACTTGAAAATATAATATAAATATAATTATATAAGAATTTATAATTAAATTAAAAAGAAATCCTTATAATTTCAAAAGATTTTAATAAATATATAAAAATATAATTTAAAATTTTCTTTTTTTTAAGAATTTATTAAATAATATTAATATTTAAAATAATAATATCCTTATTTTAACTTCGAATTTATATATATATTTAAAAAATAATATATATTTTATATTTCTTAAAAAAAGAATTATAAAATTATTATTAAATAATAAAATCTTTAAATACTTTTAATTAAAAGAAAATTAAATTTAAAGAATTCTTTTCTTTAAAAGAAAATAATATTTAAAAATTAATATTTTTAAAAATTATTTTAAAAACTTATAATATTTTTTCTAATAAATAAATCTATAAATTAAAAAAAGATTTTAAATATTATATTAAATATTTTAAAATAAAATAAATAATTAAAAATTTAAATAAATTCTTAAATTAAATTATAATAAAGCTTTTATTATTATAATTAAACCTATAAATTATAAAACTATTTTTATATTTATTATAATAAGAAATTAATATATTAAATAAATAAATATAATTATAATATTTCTTTATAAAAATATAAATGAAATAATTTATATTTAATAATTTCTAAATTTTAAAAAAAGAAATAAAATTTATAAATTAAATAAAACCTTTTTTAACTTAAAATAAACTCTTAAAATTTAATATTATATATTATAAAAAATATTATTTAATATTAAATTTAAAATTTATCTTAAAAATATAATCATATTTACGAAAAATAATATATATAAATAGTCTTTTAATCTTTAAATTAAATAAATTAATAATTTCTAAAATTAAAAAATAATTTATATAATAATATAAAATAAAAAATTTAAAATTTATATTCTTTTTTCTAAAGATTAAAATTAAAAAAAAAATAATAAAATCTATTTAAATTAATTAATATGTTGGAATGTGGGTCACGTGTGGAAGGCATTAGCGT
Organism: Hymenotorrendiella dingleyae; assembly: GCA_003988905.1. NCBI lineage: Eukaryota > Fungi > Ascomycota > Leotiomycetes > Helotiales > Helotiaceae > Hymenotorrendiella > Hymenotorrendiella dingleyae. Next base: position 6,176 of record QYAP01000770.1, read on the forward strand.
GCCGCTAGTGACGCTTGATACGTATAAGTAGGAAGAGAGAGAAGGACTAGCCTTTCTTCATCCCGATCAATACAACTCAATAAGCCCCACTTTAATCACTCCGCTACGTTCGATCAGGAGGATCATCACCGCCTACTTCCAACATAATATATATTAAAACTCTATTAAAAAGATTTAGAGTATAAGATTATACTTTAATAAAAACTTTAATATTAAAAAAATAATTATAAAATTATTCTTTAATTTAAAATTATATATTAATTAATAATAAAATCTTTAATATATATAATATTAAAAATATAATTTAATATTATATTTATAATAATAAATATAAACCGATTCATTTTAAATCCTATTAAAAAATATTAATAAATAATTAAAAATATTATAAAATATTTTTAAAGAATCTTATATATAAAAGAAAAATATTTATTCGAATATATTAATATAAATTAAATAAATAATAAAAATCATAGAAAATTAATAAATAATTTTTTATTTATATTTAAAAAAAAAGCTTAATTAATTAATTATATAAAAAATAAATTATAATTATACTTTTATTTTATAAAATAAAATTATATTTTATAATATTATAAAAGAAATAACATAATTAAAGAATCTATTATAAAGATTTAATATTAAAATAATAATAAAAATGATTATAATATTAATTAATAATATAAGAATTATTATATTAATTAAAAATTCTTAATTTTATATTCGAATAAAATATATTAATATCTAATATTATTATATATAAAATTAAATTAAAAAAAGAAATTTAATATAATTTTCATTTTTATATAAGAATAATTTATAAATATCTTTATAAAACTATTTAAACCCTTTTTATTTATAAGATTTATTAATAAAATCGAAATAATATTTATATTTAATTAAATATTAAATCGAATTTAATAAAATAAAAATATAATAATAATATTAAAAATTAATTTTTTAAAAAAAGCTTATTATTAATTAATAATTAATATTTATATAATAAAATAAAAGCAGAATAATAAAATTAATTCTTAAAAAAAAGAATTTTAATTATTAATAATCCGAAAAACGAATTAATTTATTTTAATAATTATTAATTAAATCTCTTTTATTAATTTTATAATAAATTATTTAATTATTTTCTATAAAAAAATAAATTATTTAATTATTCTTTTAAATTAAAAAGAGAATTAAATATCTAATCTAATATTAGTATTTCTATATCTAATGTTATATTAATAAATACTATCCACTATTAATGCTAATCTTAAATTAATTATATATCTCTAATATCTAAAAATTAATTCTAATTTATATAATAATTATTAATTATTAATTAATATAATAATATATTCGTATAAATCGAATAAATATATCATTAATATTTCTATAAGATTAATATTAATAATATATATTTATTTCCGAATTATATTAGATATTTAAACGCCTATATTTATAAAAACTAAAATATAATTATTTAAAGAATTCTAAGAATTAAATAATAATAATAATTATAATTCTAAATCAAAAAAGAATTATAATTCTAAAATATATATTAATCGATAAATTTATAAAATAATTTTTTTTTCGGAAAAAAAGTTATAAAATAATTTAAAAGAAAATAATTATTCCTAAGAATCTATAATAAAATAATAAAAGTAATTAAATAATTAAAAACCTTATAATATATAATTAAATAATTTACTATTAATTTTAATCTTTTAATTTTAATTAAATATTTTAATTAAATCGAATTAAATAATAAAAATAATATTAAAAAGATTTAGAGATTTAATAAATTTAATAAAAATTATAACATTCATTTAATTATTATAAAATATTAGAAAAGAATAGGAATATTAAAAATATATTAAAATAAACCTAATTAAATAAATTAGAAGAATTTTAATTAAATAAAATTAATATATTTTAATATTATAATTTCTTAAAATTTATTTAAAATTAATTCAAATTAAATTCAAATTTATAAAATTTATTAATAATTTCTTTAATATTATATTAAAAAATTGTTAATGATTTAATAAATTTTAAGAATATAAAAATAAAGTTTTCTTTTTTTAAAAGAAAATAAATGATTTGAATTTTAAAATATTATATTTAATAATAATATCTTAAAAAATAAAAGAATTTTATTCTTTTTATTTAAAATAGAATCTATTAATAAAATAATTTTATAAAAGAATTTATATTTAATAATAATAATATCTTATTTAGAATAAATAAATAATATTTTTAAGAAAATCTTTTATATATTTAAACTTTTTTAAATATATAATTTAATTTATTTTTAATTAATTTAAATTAAAAAATATATTTATTATTAGAAAAATAATTAAAAAATTTAAATAAAATATAAATAAAAATTTAAATTAATATATTCAATTTTAATAGAATCATTTTTTATTAAAACGTTTTAATTTTTTTCCGAAATTTATTTAACTTTTAAATAATAAATAAAAAGAGATAATATTTCTTTTCTTTCTATTATTATTAATTAATTTTGTTATTATTTATAATTTAAGCTTTCTTTTAATAAAACTAATATTTATATAATATTTTATTATTCTTTTATTTCTAATCTTAAAATTAATATTATATATGTCACAGGTCCAGATCTGTGACCCTTAAGTAGTCGAGTAGCATATTGGACTTCCATCCAATAATAGTCCCTTTTTGGGCAGTTCACTGTTGGTCTATCACCCTCCTAGCCTGTGACAATATAAAAGTTTAATTTCTTATAATTTTATTAATAGATCCTTTAAAACTTATAATATTAATAATAAAAACTATTATTAATAATATTAATAAATCTATTTAATTATAATTTAATATTTTTAATAGAATTTTAATATAATAAAATAAGATTCTTATATAAAAATAGTTTTTTTTATAAAATAATATTAAAAATTCAAAAGAATTATATTTTAAAAGATTCGAGTTTAATATTTAAATATTATATAATATTATTTAAAATTTAAAATAAATAATTATAAAGATTAAAAATATTTAATTATTTAATTAAAAATATTAAAACTTTAGAATATATTTATTATTATATAAAAAAAACTTTTAAATATTCTTATAAATCGAATCCTTAAAATTATTAAAATTGTATTTAAAATTTTTATTAAATTTATTAAAATCTTTTTAAAAATAATTTTCTAAGTTTTAAATATATATTAATATTTAGAAATTCGTTTATAAAATTTAATATAAGAAACTTTTAATCGAAAAAAGAAAAAAATAATCTTTTTTTAAGAATTTTAATATTTTCAAATAAAATTTAAATTATTTAAAAGAATTCATTTAAAATATATTTATAGAATTTATAGAATTAATTATTCGATTATTTTAAAACCTAATAAAAATATATTTATTAAATACTTATTAATTTTTAATAAATATAATCTTAATAATTCTTTAAATAATAAAAATCGAAATATTTTATTAATTAAATTGATGTTTTAAAATATTAAATATTTTAAATTAATTAAAATAAATTTAAAAATAAATTCTAAAAAAGATTATCTAATAAAAGAATTTAATAATTTTATTATATTTAAACCTAAATAAATGAACGATTCTAATAGAATTAAATCTATTTTAATTAAAAAGTTTTTTATTTTATTATTTAAAACGGATTTATTTATAAATTAAATTAATAAATATTATATTAATTATTAATTATTAATAATGAATTTTATAAAAGTATAAAATATATATTTAATAATATTAATAATAATAATAATAATAGAATCTTTTTTATAAATTTTAATAGAATAAATAAAAATTCTTTAAATATTTTTTTATATTTAAATAATAATAGATTAATAAATATATATATTAAAATTTCCTTTTTAATAAATTTATTCGATTTTATTATATATATTTTATAAGATTTTATATATTCTATTTAATTATTAAAATTATATAAACCTAAAAAATATATAAGAAAATATAAAAAAAGTATTTATATAAATTATTTAAAAACTATTCTTAAATATTTTTATAATTTTAAAATTATATATAATATTATTCTTATTAATTCTTAAAAAATAATTATTATAATTTAATATCTTAAAAATAATACACTTATTTAATAATAAAATATAATATAAATAATTTATTATAATCTTATATTATTTATTCTTTAAGATTTTAAGGAATATCTTATTTTTTTGAAAGTTTAATATTATGATTTTTATAAATAAAACAAATATTAAATAAAATAGAATATTTAGAAATAAAAAAATAAAAGTATTTAAAAATTTATAAATAATTTTTATAATTAATATATATATTTAAAATTTAAATTCTCTAATAATAAAATTATAAAGAAATTCCGAAATAATTTAAATATTATTATTTAAGCTAAATTAATCGAGAATTATTCTAATAGAATTAAGAATTTAAAGTAATATTTTAATATTATTAATTTAATTAATATAATCATTAAACCCATAATTATATAAAGTTAATAATTATTAAATCCTAAAAATTAATTAATAAAAAAATAAAAAATAAAATTATATTTAAATTATAATAAATAATAAAATAATTATTAGAAATATAATTATTATAATAATTACGATAATTATAATTAATGATTTTAATAAAAGAATTTTTTAATTTTAAAAGAATTTAAATTAAATCTATTTAATATTATTATATTTAGAAATTAATATTAAATAAATTATATTTATTATATATATAATAATAATTATTTAATTAAGGATTATCTATTAAAAAATATTCAATATTAATAATAATGAATCGTATTATTAATATATTAAATTAAGAGAATAAAAATTTTAATGATTTTATAAATTTTGAAAATTCTAATATTAATAAAATTTTAAAGTTTATATTAAAAGAAATAGATTTAATATTATTTAAATTATTCGGAAATTCTTTTCTTATATTTAAAAGATTTTATATAAAAATATTTTTAATTAAAAGAACTATTTTATTTAATCTAATTATTAATAAAATTTTTATTATATATTTAAAAGCTTTTAAAATAAGAGCATTATTTAAAGCTAATTAATTGAAAATTGAATTTATTAATAATTTAATAATAATAATAAACGATTATATAGAATTTAAATTAAAAATATTAACCCTATTTATTAAATTTATTAGAATAATTCTTAATATTCTTTATTATAATATTATATTAGATTAATTATAATTTAAGAAAATTAATTTATAAATTAATTAAATTATAAGATATATTATAATTTATATTAATAATAAAATTTATATTCTTAATTATAATTATTAATGAATTTTTAATTCCGAGGAATTATTTTATTCAATAAATATTCGAATTATATGAAATTAATTCTATAAAATAAATATTATAACTTTTTTATTCTATATTAAAGTATTTAAAAATAAGAAAAAGAATTTAAATATTAATAAATATTCTAATTTATTTTTAAATAAGTTTTTAAAAAGTTTTTTAATATATTATTAATATTTATTAATAAAATATTAAGATTATTTTAGAATTAAATTATAATTTTTAATAATAAAAAAATCTCTTTTTAAATATATAATTAATATTGATAATATAAAATCTATTAATCAATAAATATATCTATTTTTATTTAATTATTAAAAGGAATTTATTAAATAAATTAAGGAATTATTAGAAAAAAGATTTATATATATAAATTTTAGTTCTTAAGGATTCTTTATATTTTTTATAAAAAAACCTTATAATAAATAGAGAATATATATTAATTATTAAATTCTAAATAATATTATAATTAAAAATATATGTGTTTTATTTAGAATTTAGGATTATATTAATTATATTAAATATATAAAATATATTTTAAAGTTTAATTTATTTTTTTGATTTTATTAGATATATATTAAAGAAAATAATAAAAATAAAATAGTATTTAATATTAGATAAGGAAAGTTTAAATTCTTAATTATATTATTTAGTTTTATAAATATTTTATTAATTTTTTAAATTATAATAAATTTTATATTACAATTATTCTTTAATGATTTTATAATAAGTTATTTAAATAATATTATTATATTCTTTGATTTTAATGAATAATATAAAGAATATTTTAATAAAATATTAAAAGCTTTCCGGAAATATAAATTATATATTAAATTATTAAAATATATTATTATATAAAAAATTATTAAATTTTATAATTATATTATTAGAAATAAAATTATTAAAATTATATAATTAAAAATAGAATTTATTAAAAAATAATTAATATTTAAGAATATATAAAAGGTTTATTCATTTCTTAGTCTTATAATATATTATAAATGATTTATTAAGAATTTTATAATAATTATTATTTTATTAAATGATTTTTTTAAGAAAAAGGATTTAAAGTTTTATTAATACAAAATATATATAATCTTATAAATTATATATATATAATTTTTATTTAATTTATTAAAGGAAATATTTATAAATAAATTAATTCTCATTTAATCCGATTATTTTAAACTATTTATTATTAAAACTAATATTTTTAAATAAATATTAAATTATTATTTAATATAATTAAATAATAATAAAAATTTTTATTTTATTATATATAATAAACAGAAATTATAAAGTATTAAATTGAATTATTTTATATAAAATAAAAAGTTTCTAATAATTAAATATATTATTTAAATTTAAGATTATTATATTAATAATTATTATTATATTAAGATTATTATAAATTATTAGAATTTTAAATATTTAAAAGATATTAAAGTTTCGTTAAAATATTTCATTTATTAAATAATTAAATTTAATATTTATAATCTAGATATTATATATTAATTAAACCCGGAAAATATTATTATAAATATGATTTTTTATTATTTTAATTTTATTAAAAAGAGTAAAGTTTATAAAAACTAATTTTAAATTTTATAAGATAATATATAATTTAAATAATTGGAATTTAAAATTTAATGAACTTTTAATAAGAATTAATAGAAAAAGAAGATAATATTATATCTCTTTTAGAAAAAGAAAGAAGCTATTATTAAGCCTTTTACCTTTATTTAATAAGAATTTTATATAAATATATAAGAATTTAACGAAAGATTAAAAAATTATTTAAAGTTTCTAATAAAGGATTTTAAAGAATTACGGTTTTATTTATTTAAGAAAATCGATAAATAGATTATATTATATATATTCTTATAAATATATAAATATTAGTTATAATAATATTATTAAATATTATTAAATATCGCGATTAATAACTATTATTTAAATATAAATATATTTAATATATTTAATTAATTTTATAACGAAAAAGGATTAAGAATATAAATCTTTTATAATATTTTAAAAAAAAGATATTTAATTTTTTAATAAATAATTAATTGATTATATTAAATATTTATTAAGATCTTATAATAATAATTATTAGATAATTATTATAATTAAATAATTAATAAGATAATTAATTATATATATTATATTAGAAGTTACAAAATAAATTATTATCGATTTCATATATTAAAAAATCTTTATAATATATAGAATTCCGAATATTATTCTTTTTAATAATAATATAAATTTAATATTAATTTTTATAGAAACTTTTTTAGAAATTATTAGTGTTAAATATAAATATATTATATTATATTATTTTTAAATTAATAGAAAAAATAAATAAATTAATAGAATTATTAATTTAATATTTATAAAATATTTATATGGAAAATTAATTTATATATAAAATAAATATTTAATTTAAATTGTATTTTTTATTTATATATAGATTTATATTATTTTAAAAGTTAATTTATTTTTATTTTTATATAGAATATAATTAAAGTTTTTCGAAAATTTATTAGAATATATAAATTCTTTTAAAGAGATTAATTATAAGAAAGTATTTATTAGATATAAATAAATAAATAAAGCTTATTTTATAATAAATAAAACGTTTAGAAAAAAAGTAATTAAAATAAATTTTATATATAAAAAAAAATAGAAGAAATTAATTCTTATTTAATTAAGAAAATTTATTGTAATATATAATAAGAATTCTTATAAATATTAATCAAATATAATTTATATTAGATTATTATAATATATAAGATTAGAATATATACTTTTATAGATTATTATAAAAAAGTATATATTAGTTTTATTTATAATATTAGGTTTTATAAGCTCTTAAATAATACTATTAATATTTATAAGTATTAGATAAATAAATTATTATTAAAAAAAAGATTTAAGAATATAAATTTATTAATATCAATATAGAAATATTTAAATGATTAAAAGATAATTCTTATTCAGGTTTTATATATAAAAAATTAAAAATAGTTAATAAAATAAAATAAATGAATTTATAAATAAAGGGATTATTTATAAATAAAATAAAGGAGAGAATTTAATTTTTTAATAAAAGTATTAATAAAGAAATCGATCTATTTTTATAATATATAATTATTTTTAGAAAGAAATTCTATGAATATTTTATTAAAATTATATAAATTATTATAAAATAAATAAAAATTAATAAAAGTAATAATATATATATTGAAATTTTATTCCTTTATTATATAATATATTCTATTAAATTAATAAAAAACTCTCTAATCTTATTGGAAAAACTATTTAAATATATTAAACTATAAATTTAAATCATTATTAAAAGTAATAAATTAATCGAAAACGAGAAATTAAAATTTAGCTTTTAAAAGAAATTAAAAAAATATTAAAATCGATATAAATAGAAGCCTTTAAGATCGTTATTAAAAGAAGGCTTTAATTATGAAAATTTAAATAATAATTAAAAAGATCCGAAGAAAAATAAATATTCTTTATGAAATAAAAAAGCTTTTAAATCTTTTATTATTATTTAATTAGATAAAGAATTATTAGAGAAGTATTAGTATAGAATTTATTTATTATATATAATATTAAAATTATTTTATATAATTAAATTCGTTTAATTTTAAGTTTATACTAATAGGGGAAATCTATTAAAGGCTCGGATATATTATATTTCGGATTATTAATAATTGATTCCTTTTTCTAATAATAATATTTTATATATAATATGCGTATAATATTATTTCGATTCTAATAAATAATATTTTATTTAATTCTTTTATAAATAAAAATATTATATTCGAAACCTTTTATAAATAAAGATATATTATTTATACCCTCTTTTTTTACCTTTCTTTTATATATTTAAATTAGAATTTCTTGGAAATCATAAGAGTTTTTTTTGAAAGAAGTTTATTATAAATCTAAATCGAATTTTAAGGGTGGTTCTAATTTAAGTAAGGGAGGATATGATTTCTTAGGGCTTATTTAGAATTAATTAGAGTTAGATTCGAACTTATAGAACTCACCGGCAATCAGTGTTTTCAAAGACCCCTCTTCGCCTCTAGGTAAGGTTAGAAGGAATTCATTCCTTTTCGCTTATCTGGGAATTCTATTTCTCTTACCTTTTTTTGCCTCTCATTTCTATTTCTTCTCTCTTAATTTATCTACTAAGATTTTGATTCCTTTTCTCTTAATCCCTTTTATGAATTCTATTTCTCTTGCCTCTCCCTGCCTGGTTAAAGTATTTCTCCTCTTTTAGCCTGCATGCTAAGATATCTATCCCTTTTCTCCTCTTTTCGTCTGGTTAAAGTATTCCTTCTCTTCTAGCCTTTTGGTATTTCTCGGGCCGAAAAGGGGTAAAAAGGGGGGCCCGGAACTTTAAGCGAGCCTTCCGAATTCCGGCCGACTCTTCTCGCCGGCTTGATTTCTCTTCTTCTCTTCTAGCCCGTTATTTCTATTCCTTTTGCCCCTTCTAGTCTGGCTAGAGTATTCCTTCTCTTTTAATTTGCTTGTAAATTCTATTCTTTTTGTTTTTTTTCGCCTTTTATTTTTATTTCTCTTCTTCTAATCTGTCTGCTAAGGTTTTGATTTCTTCTCTCTTAATCCCTCCTACGAATTCTATTCCTTCTGTCTCTCCTCGCTTGGTTAGAGTATTCCTCCTCTCTTAGCCTCTTGGTATTTCAGGCCGGGAGGGGCGGATGAAAACACTGCCGGCAATCTCTCCAGCGTTACGCTGAAGGATCATCGATGATTCAATAAGCTCTAGGAATATAAAAGTAGAGCTTTCTCCCTCTGAGAGAAAGTAAGCGGTTTGAACTCTGAAATATCACAATATAGGTATTTTCTAGAGCATAAAGTCTAGGCTTACCCCAAACCCAAAACAGACTAGTTGAGGCAAATAATATACTAGTTTGACCCCCTAAACCTTCTAATTTCATCACTTTGGCTTGGAGGGCGGGTGCTGAGTCATGGGGTAATTAGAGTTTTATGCTTTCCCTCCACGACTTCTAGGATGGGGGGTTTCAACTTTCAAGGTGAGAAGGCTGCAGTCACTTCAAGAGAAATCCTGGGTCTCCTCGCCTTTACTGTCCTTTATTGATGCGAAGGAGTTGAGATCGTGCTTCTGGTGGAAGACAGGAGCACCAGGTACCTCTGAATATTGCCGGGCTGACTCGCGGAGTTGTGTGTGGGAATCTCCAAGTTTTTAATTTGTCGAAGGTCAATTGGGCTCCTTTGACACTTTTGAAATACTACTAACAAGCCATGCAGATTCGCTGCTTCACCTCTTCATTGCCTACTCGCGTTTGGCATACTAGTAGCCTCGTCACGAAAAGGCTTCAAGTCAGCCTCGACTCGTAGCAGATTCACCTCTTCATACCTACCCCTCTGCTCTTCTGCACAGGCAGGCGAGGCTGATGAAAGAAGGAGGAACCGTTTGACCCGACCGTCCCCAGTTAGGCTCTGCACCTTCCCGGAGTCCATGTCTTCTGGGAGTTTGCATGAGTTCCCGCAATCTGCAAGCAAAACGATAGAAGAAAGAAAGAAGCAAGATATTTCTTTTGCTGCTGATGCTACGCAATCCGTCGCTTTTCAATTGCAACAAGCTGAGCAATCATAGCTATTTTCCATGCTACTTATAGTTTGGGCTTCTTGATATTGCAGTCGCTGCCGCTAGCGGGGAAGTTGCGAGGCTGCTGGGTCGGTAAATCTTTGGGGAGATTTACTGTATTTTCGGTTGCCAGGTCGCTCCTTCTTCCATAACAACACTGCGGCTTTTCGCCGATCTACAACCTTCGCAATCAACCTCAACAACTACACCTTGCATTTCAAGCTTGGCGGCGACTTATCCACGCCATCATGCCCCTCTCAGGCGCTAGCCCCCAGGGCTCACGGCCTCCCTCTACTCTGCGTACGGCGGCTCTCAGCGATCGGCACCGCGATCTGTTGGTTACCTCCGAGTGGTTTTTCTTTCAGGCTGGTGTTTTGGATGTGGAGGAGAGATTTCGAGTCGTTCTCCGTAATCAGAATGTCGTATGTCTTACCTTCGAGGCAGTCAAGGAGCTATCGCTAACCTCAGTCCAGTCAGCAATTTGTGCCTACAAAGCACACAAATACTTGTTCGAGCTCCGCTGTGACAGTGAAGTTGCCAAATTGGTCCAGCAGCTTTTTGTCACTGTCATGAGAGAAGTGATTACAGAGGAGGAGAAGAAGAATGGTTACAAGGCGCCGAAGCAACAAAATAGCAGCTCGTCCGAGAGTGGTTACGACTCGGATAGCGACTCCGACAGTGATTTGGATGAAGAATTCGACGAGGAGGCTCCAGTATGTCACCCTTACCAAATGCTCATTCAGATACTAACTATCCACAGATCGATAGTCAGAAGATCCAACGCTTGCAGGTCTACCTTGCTAAACATAGCATCAAAGGTAGTTCTGGTGACCAAGGCGCGCAGCAATCGAATTCGGCCATTCAGCCTCAATTTCCTGTCTTCATCTCAAGACAAAAGGAGAAAGCTCGGTGGACATGTGCTTCTGGTTTGGATGTTATTCTGCCGGACCACATTCTGCACAAGTTGATCACTTCGACTGGCTGCCATATGGCCAAGGTTTTGGCTCCGGGTGGCGTTGGTGTAGTCTACATTGGAGCTGCTTCGGAGGAAAATATCCACTTGGCCATTTCCAAGCTGGACAACATTCTCAAATATTCAGTAAGTCTATGCGTAACACTCTGAGAAGTCCATCCGCAAACGTTCGTCTAATTGGTATTCTTCCCAGCGGCCTTCGATCTTCACAAGCCACAGCTTCTATACAGAGGAAACAGACGACTTCGAGCTATCATTGAAGTTTCTGCCAGATATCAAGATCTTGAAAAAGCGGATGTTTGAGATCACAATTCTGGACGAACTTGATTTGATCATATCCAACATCAATCAACCTGCGACCTTGGAAAGAGCAATCGTCGTTGTTTGCGCTACTTACGACGATGTTAAGAGATTCTATGCACCTATCAAGTTGAAGGATATCAAGGCTATTGAGAGTCCAGATATTCATATGATTCGGAGCGCATGGAAGGATTTCAAATTTTCACCCAAGGGTGATTCATCAGACGACCCTGCACTTCGTTTTCCAAAGGACCAACGCAGTGGAGCCCTAGGAGCAGCACCTACGCAACAGGGGGTCCCTAAGGTAATCGCAGCCACGACGCCAAACCCTCTCAATGATACCAGCATAAACAAAATTAAGAAATGGCAGAGTGGTCTAGAAGATCCAGCCCCAGCTGCATCCCTCAATCATGCTATTGCCGGAAGTTCTGCTGGCCTCAGTGCTGAGCCACAGAACCGAAAAGGTTTGTTTATTCTTTTCAACTTGTTTTTCTTCGAGGCAAAATATATGAAGCTAACTTAGGCCAGTTCCCGTTCAGAAGAGGAATGCTTGGGACTATTCCGAGGGACTCGACACACCGGTGTATGACAATGTTCCGAGACCACCGGAGCCGCTGAAAGCACCAACACAGGTAGCCATGAAGCCAGAATCCGTTCAGCATATACCAAAGACCGAACCTACCAGCACCCCTGGTAGTATGGCGGAATATCTGACTAAAGTAACAAAGGCCCAAACGACCAATACCCCAGGCGAAGTAACAGGACCAAGTATGGCGCAGCGTATAAAGCAAGCGACAAGCGGTCCCCTAGCGGATAATTGTGCATACCCTACTCTGGGATCGCCTCGCAGCGGAAACAAGAAGCCTGGTCCAACTTCAACTGCTGTGGCTGCTACGATTAGACAACCTCAAAAGTCCCTGGCTACTCCGCCTGCAGTTTCGACCACCAATGGGGAGACGAGTGGGAAAGAGAAGCAAAAGGCGGCAGGAGTTGAGCCCTCGAATCCCGATTTTCTAGATGACTTGGACACTCGTTCTCTCTTGGACCTGAACTTTCCTGTCGGAACTACTTTGATTCCAACAACCCAAGGCGATAAGCTTCAAGGCAAGAGCGAGTTGGCGAGCCGAACTTATCATAACACAATGAACCAGCGCGCCGGTAAGGGCAAAGGTAAAGGCAGCCCGCAAAAGGCAAACCCTTACGCAGGACGTCTCGACGCTCCGGAATTGGTTCAAGCCATACAAAAGAACGTCAAATCCAGAGACCCACTTCCTGACTTCACTCAAGAACTTAGCTCATATTTTGAACAGCTAGTGAATGACGTTCGAGGATTTAGGGGCAAGGTGACCATCAAGGCTGAGTTTGGACGCATCCTTCTCAGGGATATCAAGTCCTCGCACGTTGCCGACAAGGAGGCTAAGGATCATAGTATCACAGTCCCTTTTTTGCTGAACCTGTTAAATCCCAAAAAGGACGCCATCAAGCCTAGTGCATCTTTTACCAATAAGCTTACTAGCATACCAGCCGAGATGGATGTGCTCGTAGATATGAAGGATTCTGAGGGAAAGAGACTCTGGGAGCCCACAGCGCCGTGGAGCATCATCTATGAGGTGATTTTCACGGACCTGCTATCGCAAAAGCCTTTCTCAATCGAGGTGGACGGTGAGACTTTCAAGACTCAGGTCAAAGCTGCGACAGATTTTGGTGCTATGTTCGTTCATGGTACGAAAAGAAACTGGGACTTCAGAATCGCAGTTTCGGGTTTCGAGAAAGAGGACGAACTTGATGAGGAGATCGGTACTCTCGCAGCAAAGATCAGGAGTTCCTTCCATGTCCCGTAAGTTGTTATCTCTCCTTAATTTGGTTCATACTGACTTTTTCAGGGCCGACCAATGCAAGCCGAATATCGGTTTCGTGTTTGTTCCCGGTGATAGGTTCACCTTGGAAGATGTTCGTACTCGTCGGGTTACCCGGCATTGGAGCAAGGATAAGAAATCAATCTTGAAGCTGGAGGAAACTTATGCTATTGATGCAAAAATTTCTCGCCCGCTTAATGGCGAAGTGGCAGTTAAAGCAGAGTACAATGATCAGCCGCCAGACAAGAAGTTCCATGATATGTTTTGGTATACCGCTTCGATCGAGAGCGAGAAGGCAATTGAGCTTCTGCGGCAAAACGAAAACCTTGAGCTTGGTGATGAAGCAGGCTGGACGCCCGAAGTATTGACTAAGCTTGAGATTGCCAAGGAATTGTACCTGCCTGCATGCACTATGCTTCGTGGAATGGGTGGTGTAGGCGTGCACAACAGCAATGGAATCGAGCGTCGGAAGGTCCGACCTGCTGCAGTACAACAGTACGTAAGAAAAGAAGAGGCTACGGGCTTCTGGTAGATTCGAGAATTCGGGGCCGGGGGTTCTTCGCTTAGGCTGATGATTTCTGCTACGAGCGTTCAATCTGCTTTCCCGGTCACAAGCTCCGTATTTCTTCCTTTACGAGCGGCTGATGCGCTGATACTTATTGCGAGAAATGTGGTTGCCGGTCTTCTTTTCATTACTCGCGAGAGTATTTTGATTGGTGGTGATCATGGAGGAGTTTGGCATTGCGAGCGAGCGAGCGGGTGAGCTGGTGGATTCTCATTTGATTGGGTTTCTGCAATGGCTTTTTCTGTAACGGAATTTTGATGGATTGGTGCTTTACGAGCGTGGTGGGTATAATAGTCAGTCTTCTGGCTATTTGCATCGTGCTTTGATGTAACGGAAAAGCGTTTATTGATCTTGTTCACTGCAAGCGAGGTTAGTTTTCTAGATTAGGTAGAAAATTGATCATTTGACCAATTTTTTATACTTTTACAGGCAGGTTGTTCGCTCGTAAATTTGCGCAACCGTAAAAGCTACTTTGGACATGTTTCTTGAATTATTATTTCTTTTCTCATTCTGCTATCGCTGTACTTTGTCGTGAACCCTTATTACTATTATCTATCGTTTTTCCGCCGCTATTATATACAAAATTCCCAAGATTCCGAAAACTCCAGTGGCAGAGGGTATCTGATAAATCCAACCCTCAAACCTCAATGTATAAAACGCCTTGAAATTTTCCCATCCCATCCCTCCTCACCCTCCTCACCCTCGTCACCCCAACCCCACCAGCTTGTAAGATTCCTACTCCTACACTTCTTCCCCACGAATTCTCACAGGGCTGTCGTGGAAGTAGCGATAGGGGCGTTGGGTAATCTGAAGAGTTGTTGAAATGGCATGGCTATTCCATAGTCTCCCGTCGATATTTGATTTCTTTCACGGCCATGGGCATGGCGCCGCGGTAGTAATCTGAGGTGCGGGGGATGGCTTTATCGGACTGTTGAGTTGTTAGCTTGTTTTGGGAGGGAAGGGAAGGGAGGACATACGTAATCTAGAGAGGAGGGGATGATGGGTTGGGAGTTGACGAGGAAGAGGAAGAGGGCTGCGAAGAGGAGGTGGAAGAGTGGGAATTGCATTTTGGTTTTTGTTTTGGAGGATGTAGGATGTTGTGATTGGAGAGATGAGGGCGGAAAGTTGGGGTTGGGTGGTTTAGATTTTGGGTTTGTAGATTTGTGTTTTTGAAGTTGGAAATTGTAAGGGATTTGAAGGGGGATTGTAGAGCAGTGGTGATGATGAGAGTGATTATCAAAAAACTTCTCGAGTGTCACCGTCATTGATATAACCGTTCCTCTCCCCCACCCCCTTCCCATCTACCTCCCACAAGATCATCCGATTGATCGCAAGCTGTATCCTTTACGGACTTATCAGCGATCACTAGCCCCTCTTCCCCACGCCAACGTCTCTGTCCGCCTTATGCCAACGACCGTGATCTGTGGTAATCTCCATGGTCCATGTAGGAATCAGCCCCTCCTTTCATGCAGCCCGATAGGCATAGAATCCTCCGGTACTCCAAGCTCTCAGATCAGACTTTTATGGGCATCTCGGGGGTCTGATTGGCAGACAGCTTCAGTTGGAATGGAAGGTTAGCATTGTCGCAGGACTGAAATCGTCCCAAGTCTCTCGCTTAGCCCCACCTTGGCCCATATCCGTGAAACGAAACGAACAGCCGAAGCCTATCTAACATGGAGGCTCCTTGTGATGAGATTGGTCAATGGGGAATTCAATGCTGCATCGTGGCTGAGGGACCTCGCGCAATACGGCGGCTTGGAGTAAGAATAGGAGTAGGAAAACGTACTTTATATGTTGCAAAAGCCCTAGAAATTCTACGCCTCCAATCCCAAAAATAACGGCGCAAAAATAAACACGATATCCCATGACCTTTTCAAAAAGAAATATTTCTTACTGTCCCCATGCGCAAAATCTGTCCAACTACCCTAAGACCTCCATGCATCTCAGCGACACTTGTACGCCTTACTCATACCGCTAGTCACAACAATGGACGTTTTCAGATGAACGTTTGGCAATGTTTCGCGATGTTTAGTCTATCGTGAGTTTGTCTTCTTCTAGTAAGACTGTAAGAGGCTTAGTAACTCTAAAAGCTAAGGATGGTTCCTTGGCCCGAGAGTTTTGATGGAGTTTCGCTGCCAGGTGAGTGAGGAAGGCGAGAAAGCACGCGAGTAGTTCAACTTCAGGACGTATCTACGGGTAGTTCAGAGCTTTCTGAAAAAGGACGTGATGCAAGTAAGGACATGATTTTCGAGGCAAGACAAAGGTGCAACATTGACTCAAAATCACGTAGGGGAAAACATGAGTCAAGGGCTTTTTCGTACACCCTTTTGCTCGCCAACAACAGATATGGCATGTAAATGGAAAAGGGTTAGGAGCAAAGATTCCTTCCAATAGAGAAAACAACACTTTTACACGACCGCAGAAACAGAGTAAAATAATGTCAAGTTGAAAGAGCAATGAGCAATTGCGGAAATGTTGAACGTGAGATTAGGCATGCGCTACACTTGCATCGTGGATATCAATTTCACAACCTCTCAGTGGTAAAATAATTTCCCCCCCCTAACAATCACAGCATGAAGAAAGACAACTTGATGTAGATCGCGCGATTCAAGTATACATATGTCAAAGTCTCATCCGAACTCTCGAACAATGACCGTTTTGTTGCAAGTCGCAGATCGAATTCTGATTGCCCATTCAGGTTTAGGTTTCGAATTTGGAGTGACAAGCGTTATGAGGAAGGCTGCTGAATTCGTAGACCGGGTTCACGCTGACTTTGCTGGCGATTTGGGTGTGATGGTTTGATGAGGAACCGCTCTGACAGTCTATCGGTAGATAAGGCAAAGACAACACTAAGAAGAAGTCAGGAGGTAAAGGACTGGACTTGGAGAGGTGGAGAGTGACGCAAGCTGCCATCTATCCGGAAAAGAATGAAGTCGCGTCCCACAGCAAAGGCCGAAAGGGATATCGCAACCACGAAGGAAGGAGCAATTTGTTCTCTCGCCGATATCCTCAACGCAACAACTCCCGGCTAGTGGTTTTGGTCTCGAATTTCCTCAATCGACCTACGGTTCCTGACAATGAAAGCAAGTTGTGGTTGAGTACACCAAAGTTGTGGGAAGAACTTGATGAGGATTGCGTGCCTGCGTAGTCCTTGTCAGCATAATCGTCTCAATGCGGTAGGCTCCCACGAAAGTATCTTGAAAACTCTGTTGAATTTGATGTGATGGATCGACGAATGTTGCATCTGAAGTCGTAAGTTGTAGATACTTCATGCCATCATCTACCAAGTGAAGCTCGCCGGATGCGGGAAGTTCAGAGTCCGTTCATCGATTGAAACACCACGAGCACCGATGTCCTCTGGTGGAATGAGTTTGGGGTATGGTATTGTTTCTCCAGTGCAGCCTCAAAGTCATTGTTCGCAGCAGCAGGATAATTTCGCGAGAGTTTGCTGTACTGCTTCTAGTCGTTGCCGGCAACCTTCTGATTAAATCGCGAGAATTCAGGAATAAAGTCATGGCATCTCGCTGCTGTCGAAAGCCTCCAAGCAACGACGATATTCTCAAGTCTTGGAATACGCCGAAAGCTCAAAATGACTCAACGCTCAACAAGAATCAGCATCCAATGGTGTTGTCGTGAATCGTAGAAGAGAAGATTTGGCAGGCGCTCAGAACACGGTGCGATAGCATGTTCGGGGCTCTTGATAACCCTTCAGCTGGCTTCATGTGGCTCTCGCCGACTTTTTTTGGTCGGGAGAACGCTCGAGACACTTGACAGGTGCTTACCGGTACTCATTATCAGGTATGGCTGCAGCGGAGTGACGAGCGAGGGAACCTGCACGTCCGTAGACGTCTTTCAGAGATTGAACTGCTGAAGCTCGGCAAAGTCCAAGGTTATCCGGCAATCATGTGATACATGCCTTAAGCGAAGCACGTGTAGCTTTAGCGCCAAATCAGTCCCAATCCAGCAAGCGTAGCGCACGGGCCACTGCAGGTGGGTATATGAGGAAACTTTTTGTCAACTTTCTTGCCTTTTCTTTTCTTTCCTCTTCAGCTCTCTTTGCCTATTGGCTTAGATCAAGTGTAGTATCTGTTCTTTTCAGTTTAATCTCTGAAAGACGACCACGGTCGTCACAAAGATTATTCTTATCTTTTGACCTCGAATCGCAACCGCCAGGCTTGCCTGTGTTGCTTTTCACTGTGTTCTCGGTATTACACTGCCTCCGAGTAACGCGACCATTTTTTTCATTGCGGATCTGGGCTTTGCCTGGATCGTGAAGAAGAAGAGTCGAGCGATCGAAAGCGTGTTCTGGCAGACTGCGACGGTCTCGCGCTGACCGCTGTGTGGCAGTGGAGGATCGAGCATTAGGCAGACGAGCGCGGAGAAGAGCTTTAAGTATATCCTCAAGACACCATGTTCTATGGTGGTGATAGTCGTTGTTTAAAAAGGCTTTCATGAATTTGGTGAAGATGCTACCAAAATGTGAGAAGTG
>QYAP01000078.1:0-89518 GCA_003988905.1 Hymenotorrendiella dingleyae
CAAGTTTATTATATTAAAGCAGCGCTGTTCTACGAGTTTCTACGCGCTGACCGCCTGGCATGGGGTGCGCGAGTCCCACTGCAGACCCCCTTCCGTACGAGAAGCATCATCACAAAGATCCTAAGGACATGTACCCTAGATGGAGAGGGAGTTTGCCTGGTGGGACGGAGCTTGTTTGGGGGCCAGAATCGGGGGGTAAGTGGAACTTTCAGGGTGGGTAGTTCTCCACTCTTGGGCATGCTTGCAGCTTCAGAAGCTACCCCACCGAGGGGTATCTTCAATGACCCAGTCGTTTCCCTCTGGAAAGTGTCAGAATGATTGAGTGGTGCGCGAGGTTGGTGTATCTATTTTTAGAATTTGTGGTGCTGCGATGTTTTGTTTTGGAAAAATATGATTATATGATAGAACGTTGAAATTATGGCATGGCAAGATGGGAGTTAAGTAGGTTTTGGAGAATGAATCAATGATAGCAGAATCCAGTGGTAAATAAGGGCGCTAGAGATATCGCATAGCTCACTGTGAATTTGGAAAAGAAAATGTTGAGGTTTTCTCGACAGGGTAAGTGGGATGTGATAAGAAGAACTCAAATTTCTTCGCCCAAATTATCTTGAAAATGATATCTAATCAGACCACTCGTTCTCACATTGGCTAGAGTTTTCTTACAGCATCGTCCAATTTATCCTGCGAGAAAAAAAAAATTAAGATCCATCGCAGGGTAGGCGGGATGTGATAAGAATTCCTTAAATTTCATCGGCCAAATTATCTTAAAAATGATCTTTGCTTAAACTACTTGTTCTCGTATTGCCTGCAATGCTGGAGTTTTCGTACAGCATCGTCTAGTTTATCCTACCAAAAAAAGATCAGCGGTTCATCGCAGGGTAAGTGGGATGTGATAAAGATACCTCAACTTTCACTTCTCAAATTTGCCCCGAGCATACTCTTTGCGCATGCTCAAACCACTCAAACTCATACAGAGATTAATCTCCGCTATTCTTAAAGCCTAGGTA
The DNA here is from genome assembly GCA_003988905.1 of Hymenotorrendiella dingleyae. NCBI lineage: Eukaryota > Fungi > Ascomycota > Leotiomycetes > Helotiales > Helotiaceae > Hymenotorrendiella > Hymenotorrendiella dingleyae. Next base: position 1,008 of record QYAP01000078.1, read on the forward strand.
CTCCGCATGCAAGGACGTCAGCTAGCCTCCTATTGATTGGCGTAGTATGGCACGGGAGAGGGGACGCGGGGAGAGCACTGTGTATCTTCAGAAGGAAGAAGGAAAAGGCGCAGGAGAGAAAGGCGTAGAAGGAAAACGCAGGGTGAACTAAACCCTTGTACCCAAAAGAATACTCGCTACTAACCAAGACTTGCGAAAAGAGCGTGTATTTTACGGTCAGATCATCTCATATCTATCGCGGAGTCGTTCTCATCTTTGAAGTTCAGGAACGGATTTCAAGCAGAAATGCTTAGGTTAGACTGAAAAGAAGAAGCAGAAGGAATTGGAAAGAGCTAAAGGTAGCAATTCTATGACAACAAATTTTTGAGATAGAAAGCATGTGCTGGGATTAGAACATAGAAGTGAACTTTTCTTAGTCTTTTCCATCGCCCCTGAAATCCGGCCAGAGGCCCATGTTGAGCAGGGAGAAATTAAAAGGTTCAAGGACTCTTGATGATTATTAAGTGGATTTTTTGAGAAAGGCCAACCTACCTTCAAAGCAATCAAATCAAGTCCTCATCAGTGGCTGAAACAACCATTTATTCACTTAAAGGTTTTTGAAAATATCTACATTCACATTTATCCAGCGCCACAGTCAAAGAATTCACTCAATTTGAAGTCCTCACATTGCTGTGTGAATTGCAGGGAGAGTTGTGGCCCCATATTACCATAAGCTTCAATTTAATTGGATCGATTGAGAGGAATATGAGTAGGCCCGATATCGCACGTAGTTGCTCAGATCGAAATCGCAACATTGAGAGAGCATCTCATAATCTCCATGCTTATTGGACCGATTGAGAAGAAGACAACTAGGCTAGAGAATTGGTTTCTCGGATCGAAGGCGCATTATTGTAGGTGCCCATGCAGAACTTCTGCGAGGGCTTGAAAAAAGTTTAACAGGTTTTTGGCATGAGAGCCTGCTCAAAATATAATAGAAATTTGAAGCTGAAGAGCAAGTTGAGTAGTATAATAATGAGTTTTAGAAAGACGCTTCCTCAAGGACGGAAACAAAGTGACGGCAAAAGTGCTTGCTTCTAGAAAACTGGGTGCTGAGCTACACATCTCATTTCGTTGAGCCTTCTTTAAAGGTTGCAACTGGCTCTCGCTATGCGGGCGGTGGATTCAGCTTAGATTTTCAGTCAGCCACTCGACTCGGAACCTAATGGATTAAAAGCATTGCATTAAGATCTATCTGTGGCCGGGACTCCTCACCACCGTCCTGCGGCTCTCTGAACCTTCCAATAAAAGCAACGCCGATTTGTCATATTCCCATTGCGAAGCCATCCTGGCATACTCCATTGCGCCTTAAACCAAGCAAGCAACTCAACGCCAGTTATCCATTCGTATCACATCTCAATCAACTTCTCCATATGCTTCAAGCAGCAACCTTAACTTCTCCATTCGCAGTCGAAGGTGGTGTGATTTGCCCATCAAGTCTGTTGCTCATGATTCCAGCGGCTTTCTTCTGCAATGCAGTAACGAAGTCTGCGGCAAGCGCATCGTAACTCTCCTGCAGCGTTGTCTTGATGAAAGTCATCAACATGCGGTTGCTCGTAATAACACCCGTAACCAGAAATCCCAACTTGCCACCATTTTCATGGACAGCCCACGTAGTAACACTACTAACTCCCATCGGGGCATGTGTCAAAGCCTTCGCACCAACGGGAAGTACCTGCCAGCTTGTTTCATAGTGAATCTCATCCGGAATGAAGCGCTTTGCCCAGCCGCCGCGCCATGTTGCGCCGCCATTGGGGTTTGTGCCTGCGCTGGCTTCGACGACGCTGTAGACGGGGATTTTCTCAATTTCGGAGGCGGAGGAGGGCTTGTCTTCTTCGGAAACGGTCTTGTAGAATGCGGTTGAGCCGGAGGGGGGGAGCGTGTTGTAGGTTTTGATGAGGGGGTTCAAGCCAAGCATGGCGATGCGGTCATGGAGGAAGGAGAGAGCCTGGGCTTTGGTGATGCCGGAGGGGAGAGGTTTGGTCGCGGTGACGGTGGTGGAGGTGTTGATAACAGCTATGGATGATGTTAATTGAATCGCAGAGAAGAGAGGCAGAGGTGATACTAACAAGACATGTTTGCGGAATTGGAGGGGAGTGGCTTTCTGGGTTTGGAAGTGGCAGATTGACGGTCAAACTGTTGATTCAATACAGAGGTGAAAAGTTGTTCTGGATAGATCAATTGAGTTCGTGGAGGTGGGGTTCAAGTACTGGAGAGGGGGGACCTTGCGAGTTGGAGGAGAGGTGACGTGACGTGAGACTGCGACACGGATGAAACGAAGGGCAGGAGCGACCGTAGTGAAATCGAACGGACGAACAGTCGGACGTTTGGAACAGATGTCCGAAATCTTCCAAGGCTGAACGTATACAGCAATGGAAAGTCTGCAATATCAACTTTACTTGTGCCCAGTTTTCAGTTATAGTTTGCACCAGCAACCTCGGCCGGGCTGGGTCTGGGCGCGCCGGGGACACAATACCGCCATCCAATCTCTTGGAATCAGACCAAGCAGGTGTCTGAAACCTAGGGCTATCATCGCTCCAAGAAAGACACTCTCCTTTGCAAACCTCCCCCCTTTTCCCCAGACCAGAGAAAAACATTACCCCACCTACAAGTAACCGATCATGATCGCCATCACGTGCACCCCGCCTTTTTCACCTAGGTACGCAATTCTCCGCACGAATAGGCGCCTGAGATACATCATGTTGTGTAGCACTATTGTCTGAACCAAAATGTTATGTTTTTGATAACCGTCCCAGCTACAACATTGAGCAACGTTGCGCTGCATCTTTCGGACCGCTTTGTGGAATACAAGGGTGTAGAGACCCCATGATCGTATGACAGGTACGTACCCGAGGCAACTTCAGGAGAAGTACTTCAACATTTCATAAGCCATGATATATTGATTTTGTTGTCTTGATTTACAACTAATATGTTTTCTGGTCTTTGAGTCTGAGAAGTTCTGTTTGCTTCCTTGTGGTTGATACATATGTGGGGAAGTCTCGTCTAAATGGCCAAGACAAGGGGGGAGAATTGCCGCTTTTGTCATGCTTTATACCTCAGCAGAATAAAGCCGAGTTAGAGCAAACATTGGGAGTCATAGTCTCAATGATAGTATTTACTGAATTGCCTACTGGCATCACATATTTGCTTGATTTTTCTCCAAAAGTCTGGCATAATGAGATTGAAAACATCAAAGGCATAGCCTTGTATTTCGGGATTGAAAATGAGAACAAAGCAGGTAATGCGCTTAAGAAAATAAGCTTCAAGCCGGTCGTATTTCTTCTAATTCCTCACTTGGCTAATAGTGTACAGGGCTTGATATGCAAGTTATCGAGGAAGAGCTGACGATAATCAGAAGTGTTTATGCCCGATGGATAAACTGTTCTGGTGAATTGCGTTAATCTTTGCACACTTGGCCAACTGAGTTCTGGACAAACCCAATATAGTGCAAATACCCTCAGGGGTTGATCCATGGTCTTTATATTAGACAGCCACAAACAACGCTGCTTCATAGCAAATTCTATGCATCATCAGTTCACGAGGTCTCACTGACAACTTAGTAACAGAAGATATACCAGTGGACTTGTAACTCTACACTTCTGTTGGGCCTTGAGCGTGGAGCCTTTAAGCAGCCTTGTTGGCTTGTGGTTGGGCTCCAGTTTACCTTTCCCCGGATCTTCAGATCTCAGGTTGGCTCCTTCTCCAAACTTCACATTGAATTTTCACCATATTTCACTATCGCTCCTGCACTCACCTCCGCACCTCTGTTCGGAACGGTGATGCTCCGGTCCTTTCTCGACCGCGCTCCCAGTCGCGCCGGTATACATCATTTTTCTTTCCCTTCGATCTCCTGTTTCCTTTCCTTTCCCTTCCTTCTTCAAACAAACGCGACACACCTACTTCCTTGCCCTTCAGCAATCTTTTAGACCTTGAAGAATACCTGCATCCTCCTCCACCCCGTCAATCCTAAAACTCTCTTAGAGCACAACCTTCGCGATGGTGTTTGGAAATATCTATGTGATCGCCGCGGTCGCGGTGATCGGTGGCGCTCTATTCGGCTTCGATATTTCTTCCATGTCCGCCATCGTCTCTACCCAAGCCTACTTGTGTTACTTCAACCAAGGACCTCTTACACTCGAAGCCAACGGAAAGTGTTCTGGTCCCCGACCTGGCGTGCAAGGTCTGTGTCTCCTTTTCTCCTTTTCTCCACCAAAACACAGCTGATACTGTAGCCTCAAATAGGTGGAATCACGGCTTCCATGCCCGCTGGTAGTTGGCTTGGTGCTCTTCTATCTGGTTTCATCTCTGATATATACGGTCGCAAGAATGCCATTCAATTTGGTTCAATACTCTGGTGCATTGGCAGCATTGTTGTCTGCGCATCGCAGAACATCCCCATGCTTTGCATTGGGCGTGTCGTCAATGGTCTTTCGGTCGGCATCTGCTCTGCTCAAGTTCCCGTCTACATCACCGAAATCGCGCCTCCATCCAAACGAGGACGATTGGTAGGATTCCAGCAATGTAAGCAAACCCTCCAGCGCTCGAAGATCGATTCTAACCCGTGACAGGGGCGATCACTTGGGGAATTCTTATCATGTTCTACATCTGCTACGGAGCTTCTCACATCAATGGCACTGGAGCTTTCCGTATTCCATGGGGTGTACAGATGGTTCCTGCCATTTGGCTCTTCATTGCCATGTTCTTCTTGCCGGAATCTCCCCGCTGGCTCGCCCGTAACGACAGATGGGATGAATGTCAAGCTGTCTTGGCTATGACACACGCACACGGCGATGCGTCTTCCCCATTCGTACAGCAGGAAATGGCCGAGATCAGAGAAGTTGTTGAATTTGAACGCGCCAACTCTGATGTCACATATTGGGAGCTATTCAAGCCTGAAATGATCAACAGAACTCACATTGGTATTTTCACTCAGGTCTGGAGTCAATTGACCGGAATGAACGTCATGATGTGTAAGTGTAACTCTCTAGCCTCCTTTGAGAAAGTGAGGATTAACAGAATTTTAGACTACATTACCTACGTTTTCACAATGGCAGGACTTGGAAGTAATGTTCTTCTTCCCTCCTCTATTACTTTCGTCATCAACGTCGGCATGACAATTCCAGCTCTGATCTGGGTTGATCGCTGGGGTCGTCGTCCTACTCTTCTTGTCGGTGCTGTCTTGATGATGACCATGTTGTTCGTCAATGCCGGCCTTCTCGCTACATACGGTACAACACCAGCGCCAGGACAATTCAGCAGTGCTTCCGAGTCAATGTCTATCACCGGAGCTCCAGCAAAGGGTGTCATTGCTTGTACCTACCTCTTTGTTGCATCCTATGCTCCAACCTGGGGTCCTGTATCTTGGATTTATCCAGCTGAACTGTACCCTCTTCGCGTCCGTGGCAAGGCTGTTGCACTTGCTACATCTGCAAACTGGGGTGAGTCCTTATCCTATCGTTTCTTCCCGTGTGCCTTGGTTGCTGACACTTCACAGCATTCAACTTCGCACTCGCCTACTTCGTTCCACCTGCCTTCGCCAGTATTAAATGGAAGACCTACATTCTCTTCGGTGTTTTCTGTATCGCCATGACTATCCACGTCTTTTTCCTCTTTCCCGAAACCTCTCAGAAGCCACTCGAGGAAATTGAAGAGATCTTCTCTGGTGATACTCCTGGAAACATCAAATACATCGGTACACCTGCTTGGAAGACTAAGGTTTCTAAGAACACTGTGTTGCTTGAGCGTGGCGAGATGGATGTTGAGGCCAAAGGCGTTACTACTCACCAGGAAAACCTAAGAATGTCTGACGCAGGAGCAACCGAAAAAGTCTGAGAGATAACACCCGGTTTAGCCTCGTCAAGAGAAAGAACCTAGTACTGAAAATCACAGCAATACTTTTGAGCGAGCGGTGATTGATAATGTTGCGGTAATGCGGATGCTTGGAGTCATTTTGCTGTGTAAATTGACACCGGATTAGGAATTGGACACATGATAAGTGTCGGGCGCATACTCTTTGAAGACTGCTGCCTATAGTAGCTTGCATTGACAGATTTATAGCTCTCGCCTGACGTAACGATACGTAACGTAGTAAATACAACTCTTTTCTCCTATGAACTTTTGATGTGCTCTTGGTCTAAAGGCCTTTTTTGTGAAACGTGGCGAGGGAGATTGAGTTGAGAGTTAGAGGCTGAGAAGTCAAACAAGAAATTTAACGCTGCGAAGACTCTGTTATTTTGTGGTTGCAATGGCATTTTTCTGGGAGGAAATGTACGTTTACTATCACTTTGACGTAGCATTTGTGGCTATTTGGGAATATCACTTGGCTCGGGCTATCTCAACTAATTTCTAAGGAGTTGAGAATTAGCTTGGTGTTAGAGTCTGGTGTTGCTTCTTTCTCGAACACTGAAAAGAAGCACTATAAGTGGTGTCATGTTGGAATTCTATCGGGGAAGGGTGAATTGTGGATTAGAGGTCTGAGGTGTTAAGCGAGAGATAAAGGGGTCCGGGAATTGGTAGATGTTGGTTGCGTGATATTAGTTTTTGAACTCGGAGTTTGGTGGTTTATGTGGCTTTGGTGACTGCGGTTTTGCTAACTTGAAAATATAGAGAGGTGGGTGTGGTGTGGAGATAGGGAGATGTGGCACAGTGGATGTGGTGAGGAAGGGTAAGTAAATGGTAGAATATAGCTACGACATGCCGAACACCTCAATGCTTGAATCGCAACTGCCCTTCAGACATTATTAGATCAGACCACTTTTGTGACCCCGCTGACCAGCCCACTCTCCAGTTTGGATGGACTCGTGTATAGATAGATCACTTGAAATGGTGGTAGCAGATGTGACTATATAGGGAGACTGAAAATTTGTGGGGGAATCGGAAGAAGTACTTGAGTAGTAGACAGTTGAGGGCTGGCACGTTTTCACAGTTGACTTCCTAGAGAGCCTACGGAATTATTCCGATCAAGCTGCAATAGCTACTTTTAAAATGATCTAGCTCTTATAGCTTGCTAGGATACTTGTGCAGAGGCGCGGCTGTTTTTGAATTTGCCATTCTTCCTTTTCTGTTTCTTCTAGCGATATGTCCCTTGAGGAGCTTCAGAGATATCCTCTATTGCTAGTTCGTTGGGCGATTTTGGTGGAACCGTGAAAGACATGCTAGTCCTTGGTGGGTACGTAACGGCAAGGCTGAATTCATCCGTGTTGGTTTTTGAATGCGCCCCCGGAGACTGGGCTGAGTTGAGTCGAGGGAATGCAGCACTATTTATCCTTTATATCGTATCATGCTTTCACACCACACCAATAGGTTTCGGCACCCAAGGCCCCTCCCACAAAGCCCAACCACTAGAGCTCTCATCTTCAGTGGCAGCCATGTTGTGGTTTGCCTCTTTCTCGGTTCCACTATCGGGCTCAGCATCCATCCCATCCAGCTTGCGCTCCATCGTAGCCATCTGTTCCCTCAAACTATCAAGGCTTTTGATAGGCGTACCAGAACCCGACGTTGTGCTTTTAGGCGTAGCACCACCACTCAAGATCTTCCGATGCAGCTCCGAACACCGCAAAAGAACCTCCGCATCCTTACTCGTCCACTGAACCTCCGTCAACGCCATAAGGAGCTCATCTTCATTCCATTTCTTAAGGCTTAGGTTGGCCTCGAGTTCACGCCTCCTTGCCTCATCGCTCTCAAGTACAATTCTCCGTACAAACTCCTTACACTCATCTGTCTTCACATTCCCAATCTGTGTGTCACTCACAAGCTTCGCCCAGTAGTAGTCCCAGATCCACTGCAAAGCCTTCTTTGTCGCAGTCCTCAGTTTCGAAAGCGAGGGCAGTTCCTCGTGGGTTGCCTGATGTCGTAGCTCTACGTAGCTGGCCGGAAGACCGATGGACTTGGCGATGGAGTACATGCTCATTTTTTTGAGCTTGACTTGGTGGCTGTCGAGGAGACCTGTGACAAACCTAAAATGATGTTAGTATGACATGGTGACTTCATGGGTTTGAAACGTTGAAAATATGTCAGTGGAAGTCCCGTAGTAGCGAGTAAAGCAAGGCCCGGGGATTCATGGAGGCTCTGAGCGCGAAAAGTGCAATAGAAGATGTGCTTTTCCTTTTCGGGCAGCTTGATCAGAGGAATGCCTATGCTCATCTGGAACTTGCGACAGTAGCAAGGCTGAAATAGCACTCACGCCGGCCTCAAATATCTACCGATTCGAAATCGATCCAGTGCTTGGAGAAATCATGCCAAGGAAGGTTGTGGTGAGTTTGCGGTGTCACAAGTTTAGCCCGCTGTCATGCTCACGCTGGTGAGGAAAGACGAGCAGTCCGTGGGCAAAGAACGAGACGAAACATTCACAATAGCCCGCCTAACCCCCAAACATTATATCCTACACCTTCAAATTTATCTGTGAATGGCTAGCCATATCGGTATACGGCTTTTTTGTCGCCGCTCGCGATGTTCAAACCAAGATTGAATCCATTGGACCTGAAGCTGCACCAGCCAATATATCAAAGCTACATTCGGGCATTGGCGACCGCACAAGGACACCAAATAGCGCTATTGGGACTGGCATGATTGAGGCTCTTTCTGACAGTAGTTCCCGGTTTAGGCCATCCAAAAAAAGATCGAGGTCGTCACCAGTCGCTGGATAATTCCAGGCACCTCAACTTTTCAAACGAGGTAAACGACACCAATGCGGAGACAAGCCCCAACTTGGAGATTATTGTCAATCACGGATCATGGGTAAAGGCGTCCCTCAGACAAGGTAAAAAAGAGCCTCGGCAGCACACCCCAACTTCAGGGTTCATTCACACGTAAATGAAGCACTCGTGTCACTAACACGTACCCCTCATCAAAACAAGATATCCCCCATCAGTCATCATCAACTCATTTCGGATGGCAAATGTGTCATAGAACAATGCACTCGCATCCATAGCAGCATAGGCCACTTGTAATAAATTCCCATGAGCCCGGAATTCCATCACTTGTTCTAGAAGCACTCTAAAGCAAGCTCGATCGGAATTCGCCAATTCCCATGCGCTACCCATAAAACTCCACTCCGAATCACATCGTAATCAGCAAACCCACAACCCCAATTTGCCTAGCTCATCACACTGGGAAATCCAAGAACAAAAAAGACCCAGAAATAAGCGCACAATTACAAAATGAGACATGGATACTGGTAGAAGAAAAAGATGGCGAAAAAAGAACTCACCGACAGAAGGCTCCTCCATAAGCAGCACGTACGCAATATGCGCTATTGCCACCTCTCGAATCGTTGAGAACAGCGGCAACAAGGACGGCTGTACTTTCCACTAGATGCGGACAATTGCCTCTTTGCACTAAATTGCAAGCATATCGTTAGCCTCTTGCTCCCGTATTCATCCGCCTCAATCATGATCATCTCTCTCATCTCTGCCACGATGAAAAATAAGACCGTATCAAACATGAAAATGAGAATAAAAACAAAATAAAAAAAAAAATGCAAAAAGAATTCATAAACAATGCGAAGAGAAAACGCGAGAATCAAACAGGAAAAAAGAAATACACATACTCCAAACGCCAACCTTCTCAGACGCCATCTTCTGCGCCATCTCACCCCCTCCATAAAGCGCCTCTCTCACCTCCAACAACTCGGATTGGGTTCTCCATGGCGTGATAACGTATTGCACCATCTCGAACTTCCTTCCTCTTCCCTTCCGGGTCCTGCCTCTTTCTTCGCACTCCTCCGGCTTTCCCGCGTCAACCGTTGCTCTTCCCTCTTTCAAGGCTCCAGGATGCAAACACTGCAGACCGCAACTCTCTCACCTCTCTTCTTCGCAACGCCCCAATCCCAGCGCTCTCGTAAACAAAATCCCACTCTCGCACCTCAAAACTCAGATGATGTCGAAGAAAAATGCAAAGGGGGGGCCCCGCACCACTGGGGAACCAGGCAAGGCAGGCAAACGAAAAGAAGGACTCAGCGCAGCGCGTCGCGCATCCAAGGGGGAAGCGCAGAAAGAAAGTTTCACCGGCCAATCCGTATGTCCAAGTATGTGCGGCTCCTTCGGAAACAAAACACGCGCCAAGTTGCCAACCGAGACTCTTTCCAACCACCGCATTTTGCCTTTACGTTTGCACCCCCCGAAGTTTAGACGAGAATCTCATTTTCCGATTTTGGCTGCAAACCCAAAACTCAGCCACACCATGACAAGACCCCTCCAGCCACTTCAACCAAGCTGAACCTAACCCCTCATAGAAAAAGCGGCACTAAACTTACCGACTTTACCTGACCCCCATTATAAGAGGGGTGTAAGAAGAAGAAAAGAAAGGTTGATGACGGGAAGCTTAATATTACTATGACTATTCAAGTAATATCGCGCGGCCTGCCTGCTTACCTCACGACCTACCTCATACCACTCACACCAAAACCAAACTCCTTCACTAACCGGTAACCAGCTAGCTATCCATTCCCCCAATTATCCCCTGTCGTGCCTGTTTTGCAACCATTACGGCCCCTAGCTCGGCAATAAACAAGTCAAAGAATGGGAGTTTTTTCCCAAAGAGGGGCTAAAGTATTGCAAGGGTTGAGAAAATTCCGATCGTCCAAAACCAAGATCTCGCTCCAATATCACAAAGGAATGTAGGATCTCAGATACTCCAAAAGAATTCTTGGCAAAACTTGAAAATATTTTGCCCGATATTTTTCTAGAAAGTGTAAGGTTGTCGGGTTTCAAGACGTCGAAGTAAAGTTGTAATGTTTAATTTTCAGTTGTTTTTGAATTATTGTAATCTATATAATTGCAAAATATATTTGCACATCTGAAGTCTCTCAAAGAGCTAGCAGGATATGGTATCATCCCAATCCCATCCGGCCCAGTTCCCAAAACGCCCAAGTCCATTCGCTCCCAATCCCGATCCCAAGGCATATCCCAGGCCTGGCGTAGTTAGTCCCTTTCCCCGAATCGCTATGCTATATCCTGAAAATGCTTTCAAACACAAAACTCCTTGACCGTCTAAAGGTCTAAACCCAATTTCCAACAGGCGCAACCCTTTGGTTTGCCTCGACTTCAACCTCCTCACTCTCATCATCCTCGCAGTCCCCATCAGCTTCATCATCATCCTGTTCATCGTCACTTGGTGGCGTCCATCCCTCTTCAAGCTTCAATCCCTTTCCAATAGGTTCGGGTCGTCGGTAAGAGCTACCCAGGTATTGGGATGCCATCAACGTTCTATAATTATCCAGCTGTGGATCTGGGTCTGGAGATTTGACTGATTCAGGTGCATCATATAAACCAAGGCCAACAAGTTCGTCCCCCGAATCATCATCATCGAGAGGTTGGTAAGGGATTGACTCCTCAGATGGGAAAGATGGCTCGGGGTGTTGGATGGGAAGAAAGTTTTCTGGCGTTGGTGGTGCTGTTGAAGATTGGAAGCTGTTGCTTTCAAAATTGTTCCATTCGTAGTGAGAATACATGGCTGGATCCATGTTGCCCATTGATGGTGGTGTGTATAAGTGGGGATGCTCCGGCATCGTCGTTTGCTGGTTACCAAGGTAGCTGTTTGGGTGGCATGGTGCAGGCGCCTCTTGGAAATATTGTTGCTGTGGTTGCTGTTCATACCCAGAGTATGGAACGGTCGATGGGGAGAAGTTTGATGATGGAGAAGCGAATTCGGAGTATGTAGCAGGTGTTGAAGGGAGGTAGTTGAATGATTGGTTATTAAAGTCCATCATTGGAGCTGCGTAGTATGGTTGGCAATATTGTTGTGGAATTTGCTGAGATGATGGGTGCCAGCTGACAGGTCTGTTTGATCGCACTGGAACTTGAAGTCCATCGTTCGAGACAAACCCAGCGGACATGGACGGCGCCACTTGTTGGTTCATCATAGCAACTCTTCGCTGGTATTGCCCATCGGCCACCACTGTCCTTCGTCTTCCTAACCCAATGGATCCGCGAGGACTATTGCTGGCACTGTTTGGCTTGACCACACGTATGGAGCCGCTTGCTCTTTGTGGATTTTGCGTAGTTGTAGTTCTCGTGAACCGCGAAAGATTGGATAGAGCCATCTGTCTCGAGACATCTTCAAGTAATGACTCGACTGTTGAATATCCCATTGCGTTCCTCTCCCAGTTTCCTGAATTCATCGTCATGGTGTTCATTGTTTAAGTGGAAGGAATCGAACAGTGGTGATTTGGATGGAAGAGAAATCGCACTGAAGGGAACACAGGCAACATATAGGCGGGAGTTATGACATGAGGGAAAACAGGGAGAGTGGATGTGACATGCTGAGAATGGATCAAAGAGGAGAAAGTGATCTTCACCATGTACATAAAGGCTAGAGTCCTAGACAGCCGGGAGGGACAAATATGAACGGTACCTTGTAAATGACTTATTTAAGTTCCGGTATGTCGTCTGTGTCATCTGGATCCAACGGACGAGCCAGGGCCCAGGATTCCTCCATAGGGAATTTCTGCGGGTCTGAGCTTCTTCTGGGGATGCATGGTTCACAGGGCTTTGTTGGCAGCGTGGAAAGTCAAAAGATCATGGTGGCCGAGCCCTGGCCTGCAACATGCACCGTTCGAGGCCAAGCGGCTCCACGACCGGGCTACATCCCGCGGCTGGCTGGATACGTATGAAGGCCGATGTTTACGACAAGTGCACGGTGTGCGACGATCAAGCAGGTGGTGTGGTATGGAAGGTGGTGTCTATCCTCGACGGTGTGTATCGCAAAGCCACCAAGCGAGCACTAATGCTGTGAGTACGCTCTCCGGTCAGATGTGCCTCCTTGGCTGCGTTTGGCTGCGTTAACCGCAAGAAACATATCGCCGGGGGGGAAGGGAAAAAAGGAGGGGTGGGCGTAGTGAGCACTTGGAAAGTATAGTATAGAGTAGAGTGGGGGAAACAAATGAGTGGGGTGGTGTTGATGGGGTTGATGGGTTGATGGACGAAAGGGACACGAGGGGCACGAGGGGGGTCGGTTTTCAGGAGGTTCGCCTCGAATGCAAATGCAAATGCAACCTGAGAAGTGAGAACCTCACACAGCGGCGTGGTCATATCACTCGGGCATGAGGACTGCTAGGTACCGTTCCGTCAGTGGTCTGGGAATCTGGCCGCCTTGCTGGAGCTGGAGCTGGTGCTCTAGCTGGCTGGGTAGGGTGGAATATGTGGCGCCATGCCGATGGGCGTGAGTATGTATTTGGGTTCGTGGTCCTTGTGGCTGGTGCTTGCTTTTACGGGCAAATGAGCAACGAGCCGTCTCCTCCGTCTCCTCGCCCTCTATCACCATACTCAGCAGCCACAGAGGAGCTCGTGAAGCACTCTGTAGGCAGAGGCAGAGGCAGAGGCAGAATCAGAATTCCCGCACACATTCCCAGTGTGGGACAACAGAGGCCAGAGTGACCGGATACTTTGTCGTAACAATGCTGGACACGCTGCGAGGCTGCTTATTGCCTCCTCGCAGGCGCCCGTCCCCCAGCGCGATCATGGATCGTCAAGAGTCAAGCAAAAGCTCCTCACGCTCCTCCTCATTCGAGCATCGTTTGCCGAAGGGATAACGACGACGAGGAAGCATCTTTGGGCCATCTTTGCGGGCTCAGGACCCAGGCTTGTGCCACCGCCGGGTTCCTCCTGGGATGCAGAGTAATCGTTGACACCATTCGTCGACCACAGAAAAGCACCGCGACTCGGCACAACCACGACCTAGTACGGTCCTAGTATCCTACAACCATCTCCTCATGCATTCGTGATCCTATTGGATCCTTGCGGGCTACAAGCGTTGCGAATTCCGTAATTCGTGGTGAACACGGACGGACTGGGTAAGTTCAGGGCTAAGGAACGAGTTTTTCTGGTGGAGCCTCCCGCCGCCGCCGTCGCCGCTTCATGCCCAGCCCATAACCCATCATCCCCATATGAACCTTCATAGCTCGAGAGTTGAGAGATTATTGGAAGCGGAGAAACAGCGCTTCGCGGTGTCGTACCGGAGTCGATTGCTCGTCTGTCACAAACACACCGTCGTAAAGCGTCTCAAAGTAGCTTTCTCACCCGGAACGGAGAGTGGTCGCTTGCGGGAGGTGATTTTCATTATTTCAGCCATGGTGGACCATCGTCGTCTGGTCGTCCACCACTACCACTACCAGGGACCAAAGAGGAGCCGAAGGCAACGCAACTCTGCAACTCTGCAACTCTGCAACTGCCTTTCGGCGCCTGCTCTGCTGCAAGGGAAGGACTATACGGTACGATAGGTGGTCCTCTAGGTGTACGGAGTGTAGGCCTGTAGACCTGCCCGTGAGTAGGCGGTGGGCGAGGTGGGCGAGGGCTTTGTGAAATTACCGGCAAAACACACAGCGGCCTTGAAACCAAAACAAATCAGCAGAGCGGCATCCCCGTCACGACTCAGAAAAGGTACAGTAGCAAGCATACAGTTCCATAGTCTACCGCTTGAGAGCGTGAGGACGTGAGGGCCTGTTCGGTATTCTGCCTCTGCCTCTCAACCACTGAACCAAGCCGCGGACGAAGAGGAGCACCAATGCGGTGTAGTGCGGAGCTGTGCTGGTGCTGGTGGTGGTGGTGTTATACGCCGTGTGGAGGTCCTCGTACACACCGACGACATGGCGGGGGTTGGTGGTCTTGTCATAAAGCCGGGCGCCGGCAAGCAGACGTCCAACACGGCCGTTGCAAACCTTGCATTTCTGCACTTATTTTCATTAGCATGACCCCCTGTAGTGTACCGGTAGCCCTTGGTCGTCCATGAGCTGGTGCTGGTGGCTTCTTGGGCTTCCTAGTGGAGGGGCTTGCCGCTCCTTGAGGGGGAGGGTGGAGGCGTGGAGGGCTGCTTGGAGCCTGTAAGAGCTTGGAGAGTGGTCTGACCCCTGTGCTTCCACCACAGTTTCTTGCCCCTCCACGCCCTCTTTCACTCCAGCATCCCGGTATGGAAGGAATTCATGGAAACGTTTTGTATCCCTGCTGCGTTGCCTGGGGGTGCGCGGGCCACACGATCCTGGGAAAAGCAAGCAGAAAAAAGCTTCGTCGGCGGCATGGGTCCCAAAAGACTGGAGCCCTGCTTCTAAGTTGGGCCATGGAGATGGATGCCGAACAGGCGAACAGCAAAACCCATCCCTGGTGCAGCGCATAGCAGCATCATCATCTTGACATCGGGAGCAAGAGGAGGAGCCAAGAAGAGTTCCCGCTCCGCTACTTTACCGCAGACATTGAGTCATACATCGCGAGTCTGGTCAACATCGACAAAAGGGGTAGGCGAAGGATGTGCAGTACCTGGAGTGGTGCTTCGCAGCTGGACGAGACATGGCATCTGCCATCAGCACACCGGTACGGAGTGCGTACGGTAATAACGATCATCAGTACCTAGGTATCTTCCCATCCCTCTTGCTCGAATGCTGTACAGTACTGCGCTGTGCTGTACGGTACGAAACTCTCACGAAAGCACCAAAGTATCCTATAGTAAATCCGCTTTGGGCTTCCCGATGGAGCGCACTCCGCGAGCACTAGCGGCAAACTACTCATAATAAAATACCGGTAATGCTTGCAGTAAAGCCGCCATCTGATCTAGGATCAGAAGCAGCAGCCTTCGCCGCCTTTGCGCCCAAGCCATCGCTGCGCGGCAGACGGCTTCACCCCACATTGCCCCCCCTGCTCTTCTCCAGTCCCTTGGAAACAAATCTGAGCATGGGCCTCGCCTCGCCTCGCCTCGAGACAAAAGGGGCAATAATTCCTCGAAGCTGAATATCCCGCGTGTGCCACACTTGACAACAAGCAGAAGCAGAAGCAGCAAGTAGATTAGTCAAATCCGAGTGATGACGCGCAAGCGCTAACTGGCTCATGATGATACTCGTATTTGGAGCGACGAATGTCACTTTCTTGCATCTGGTCTGGTACGTGAGGCAGGTTCCCAAAGTATCCAGATGTTCACAGGCACCAAATCCCCGCTGATTGCTGACCAGTACTGTACCACCGCGTATGTTCTGTACTGGAATCTCACCTCGAGACTGTGGACTTCCTGAACCCCGGTCGCCTCGGTGGGATGTGTGTCGTCGATCTCATCAACTCAGGCCCCCCAGCTGGTGCAGGGATCGATATGCGCGAGCATTTCCAGCATTTCCGCCAGAAATGACGGCGTGTATTTCCATAATCCCTGCGACCCATACGTGCACATCTGCAGCAGCTGCCACAGCCAATAGGATCTGCCACTATTCGCATAATATCCGAGAGCTGGGTCTCACAACTTCACAAGGCGACGCAGGGAGTTCTGGGGAAAGTTTCCTTGATGAAAACGTCTGATCGTTAGATTCGCGGGTCATCATCAAGTGTCTGTCACCTTTGGCAAAGGTTAGTCTAACTAACGCAAGGGTAAAGTTGGGAAAGCGCTCGAGACTAAAAAGCGCGCCGTGTCCTCGTCGGTTCCACATAAACAACGCCGTAGTAATACCAGATTAGGATAAGGTTGGGGGCAAGCCTCGTTAAACCCCAAATCTGTACCACATCCCACGTTGCAGGGCAGGGCGTGGGCCGTCGTGTTCTGGAAGTTGAACGTTCGTTCGTTTTTCTCGCCTTGAGGCACAGACACTAGCCTTCCCCCTGGAAATAATGTTTGGCCATCTCCTATTCGTACCGCCAGAAAGGATATATTTAGAAGGTTTCACTTAGTCTTCGTATATGCCTTACCTAATATCCCCGAATTCTATTATCTAATATCTTAATTCTTTAATCTATATTTAATTCTTTTAGAAATATATATAAAAAGTTTTTAAAATAAAATAAATTATAGTTTTATATTTTTTTTATATTTTTAGAATTTTAAATAGAATTATATTTATAATTACGTATTATATTATTTAATAAAATAATAGAAAAAAATAAAAATTATATATAAAAGAGATTCTTTTTTTAATATAGAACTTTAATTTTATTATTAATTTATTTATTCTATTAATTTATAATAATTTAATATTATTTTCTTTATTTTAAAATATTAATAATTATTAAACTTTGATTTTAATAATCTTATATTATTTCTTCTTAATTTTATAAAAATAGATATATAATTAATATTTATTTATTTATTTAAGTAATTATTTATATTTTATATTATTTTAATAAGTTCTTTTTTATTAAAATTTCAAATATTATAAGAATAAAAGAAAATATATATTAAAAAATCTATTTTATTATATATTATTATATTATAATTAATCGATTAAAAAATTAGAATTATTAGAAGAATAGTTTTAAAACTCTATTTATTTCTTTTTTTAAATATTTCTATATTAAGATTCGAATTAAAAGGCTATTTATAATAATTAATAATTTAATATTATTTTTTTTGAAAGAAATATTAATTAAAATTCTAAGTTCGAAGACTTATTATAAATAATTTATATAAAAACTATTAATAGATTATTAATAAATTTAAGCTTTCTTATATCCGATTAATTATTAAAAATATTATTAAAAATTATATTTCTATCGAATTTCTTTTATTTATTATTTAAAAAATAATTTAAAATTATTAATAAAAATATATATTATATTTTTTTTATGTAAGGCTTAAAAGAGTTTAATAATATTATTATTTTTATATATATTAATAAATTATATATTTATATTAATAATAATCCTTATAAGAAATGAAAAATTAATATTATAAAAAGAATTCTAATTAAATCTATTATAATAAATTAAAAAATAATTTAATTTAAAATTATATTTCTAAATATTATATATTCTAATATTCGAATTAAATACTCTTATTTTTTATAATCTTTAGATATAATAGAAAAGAAAATAATATATAAAAAATTTTTAATTATAATTAATAAATATTAAAATGATAAAAATTAATAAAAGATTAATATTATTAGATTTAAAAATATTCTAAAATAATAATATATATAAAAACTTAATAATATTATTATAATTAATATTTATAAAAAATGAAAGAAATTTTATATTTTATATTAAAAAATAAAATTTTTTAAGAAATAAAAAGAATAGTATTAATTAGTTTAAATATTATAAAAAAGTAAATATTTCTTTATTCTTTTTTTATATATATTTTTAATCGAATTAGATTCTTTTATTTCTTATATTCTCTTACATAAAGATAATTTAAATTATAAATCTAAGGAAAAAGATTTATATAATTAATAATAATATCTCTTTTTATTTAAAAGCTTATATTTCTTTCATTAATTATAAATTAATTAATAATATTTATAAAATTAAATTCTCATTTTTAAATTCTTTTAATTTATATTTAATTAAGAATATATTCGATTATTTTAAGGATTTTATAATAATTATAATCTTTAATATAATATAATAAAATCTTATAAAATCATAATTATAATATTATAATATAAATAGATTAATAATATAAATAGATTAATAATATAAATAGATTAATAATATAAATAGATTAATAATATAAATAGAATATATAAATATTTATTAAAGAAGTTTATTAATAAATTATCGAAATATTTAGCTCATAAAAATAAGAATAATTATTACGGATAACTTAGTTATAGATTTTTTTAATATAGTTTCAGAGTATTTTAAATATATTTTTTTATAATCGAGATATAGCCATAAATCTATATAAGATCTATGCCTAATTAAACGAAACCTTTTAAATATATCCTTTCTGGTCGTATAAATAGCTTGATGTGAGTTAGACAGTAGGAACTCGCTCCATAGCATCTTGGTATCATAATGCAACCGACCGCGTGGTGGAAGATCGTTTTTGGATGGTGGCTCGAACAAGCATCATTGCTGGCTTCTCGTGCTTGCTTCTCCACCAGAATTGGGGAGATATGGATGTCTATCAGTGTCTGACCGCTCAACTTTCCTTCCCACTACTACTTCCCATAGCATGGCAGACCAAGGAACCATCGTGATGTTTCCACAGCACATACAGTATTTTCGGCCGTCTACCGGTACCTCGTAGAACGATTGGTCTGGATTGATATGGATCCTGAACTTGGAGGAGCCTAAGCCCATTGGCTGAGAGATGATGTGCATACAAGCGGTTGCCGCAAGGACCTCTCGTCCCCCCCTGACCAAGTTGAACCCTGGCCCACTAAAGCCTTTGAGGGAACTGTGGAGCTTTCGTACCGCGGCGTGATAGTCGGTGGGTGCAAATCTTGAAACCTGCAAATTGATAGCATCCTTATCCTTATCCTCGTTGTGTTGCATCCGGTTATCCTCTCCACCGTTGCAGAACAGATGCAGGTGCTTGCGGCATCCTATCCGGGACATTCCTTCTGCAGGAAGAAATGACAAGTTGCTGAGGCTTTACATCAATACTTGTACGAACCACTGTCCCCCGCTGATCTCATCTTTGTAATTGTAACCGCTCCTCCAGTACACTCACACAGCTCCGAGATATGATGACGGCGGTACGGCGTGCAGACCGACACTGTAGCGCTTGTGATACAGCACAATCGCTGGCAAACTGAGCTGAGAAACATGCATCCCACCGACAGCCAATTGGGCTTCAGGCTAGAAAGACTCAGGGCCCAAGGTTTTGGCCAACTACCCAGGATTCGAGTTGTTTGGAGCGCAAGGTTATCCGTTAGACGGCTCAGCCGCTCTTCGATGGTTGTGAGCTAGTATCGTTGAAGAAAAGGGAAAACTGTTTAACCGAAACCTTCATCAAGTGATAGATCTGGATCTACAGTTCAAAGTCCTCGTGTACGTACCAAATTGTGGGCTCCAAACCGGTAATGATGACAAGAGGTGCGAGTTTGGGAAAATCCTGACTATGCGACCTAGGCCATAAACCATCTCGCCCACATATCTTATGCTTGTACCGTAGTAGTTGGTTTACAAGAACCCCCCTTCTCTACCATTCTGACCTTCATTCTCTCAAATCACTTGGTACAATGAGGCTTGAAATGGGAGACCTCCTGAAAACGGGAGTCCCTCTCCCATTCCAACCTCAATTCTCTCTGAGGGCCTGGCCCAATGAATAGAAAATGGGAGGTACCATACTAGAAGAGGTGGTCTTGTAACCCAATTAATACGGTAGATGATGGTGAAAGGGGTATTGCATTACTTCCGGTCGTTTGTGTTCCATTCTCCTGGCTCGGTCCTGCTCGGGTGCAATATCGTATGCCGCCGCTGCTAGGAGAGAGTGCTGTACCATGAATAAACCCTTGCGATGGAGTATCACTTGCCTGTTACACCTTTCAGATGACGGTTCCCCCCGCCTCCCGAGCCTCCAAGGTTGTGCCTTCGTTGTGCGAACACACTTGGCGCCATTGATTCGAAGTGCTGGGCTAGTCTATCCATATCACGCTCTCGCTAACGGCACCTGCATTAATATTGAGGCGCCAATGATAATACAATGGCAGATAATACGAAGTATGGAGTAAACAATAAAGAGGCTATGATTGAACCCCACTCCCAATGAGCTCGATACCGTATCGCGCGCCACGGACAATTCTGAGTTGCCGGCTTTCTTGACATCCAAGCGTCTTCGGGGTCAGGAATTGATATGGGAAAGATATTTTGATGAGCCCATGCTACCTGGCGCGTTGCGGAAGCTGATCGCAGGATGCTACTTGTTGAGAAGAGAGTTGATGCAATACGCCGGCGCAGCTAAAACCGTCTTTGTGGAGTAGTGGGTTGGGTTCGGGCTCCTTTGATCGGCCGGAGTAATAATACCAAGTTTCAATTCGCTCCCAACGCTTCAATAAAAGGTTGGTGCTTTTCTTAAGCCCAGCTCTAAACGGTTGCGTGCGATTCGGCAGATGCTTTAATAGGCAAAGGCGTCTAGAGTTACTGTCAAACGGCGCGGGGCCACTCGTTGCAAGCCAGCCATCGGTCATGTAAGAAGAAATTTGGTGTGTAGGATTTCTGCCTTTCGCCCACCATCATAAGTAGGATTGATGACTGGCAGGTGGTAAGTACGGTATGTAGGCTGACCCGCAGTAGTCTATATTTTCAATATGCCAGTCTATTGCCTGGTGTGTCTTAGCAAATAGACTATGATGACGATAAACTTGTGGCGGAGCTTTGAGCGTATCGAGAGCTGAACGATTATTGGTGACAGAAAGTTGTGAGGTTCTAACCGGACAGATCTTCATCTCAATAAGAGAGGCATTAAGAGAAGGTGGACCTCTTTGAGTTATAACTTATCAGTAGCGTAGTCGCTAATAATTGGTACTTAACCAACTGACCTGGCATATTGAGGGTGGGAGCATTTTAGTTGACAGCGAAGGCTTCCAGGGAGTAGAGTTTCGGCACCTTCGTGCTTGCACTTGCAGCCATCAAGGCCTCCCATCTTAGCCAGACCCATCTCGTGCCGTATGCGAGGTACATACAGAAGGCCAAATGACTCCATTGAGGGCATGAAAGCGGTGGACCTGCAGCAAGTTGAGCGAGCGGCGACTAGAAATCATTCTCAACTTTGCAGCGCATCCGCCACCCAGCGCTGAAGGCCATAGTGTCTAGTTTGGTCGGGTCATCGCGTCGTGAAACTTGGAGGACAGAGTGAAATTGAGCGAGTCTTGCGATGGTAATGGTACAGTACCTTCTGCCAACCGCCATGTGCTGGCCACCAACGCTTCTCGACTGGCCGGAATATGCTGCGCGCTGGACCGTTGGACCGTTGGTTTCCTGGGACCCTTTGGCAGGGAAACATGCCTTTCGTGTGCAGAAACGTAAATAGACAACTCCCGCCAAGGTACGAATCGTGTGGGAGGTAGACAGCCTGTAGGGCGGCAAAAGTATTAGGAAACAGCCCGAAATGGTCTCTCCGACGCGGTAGTCCTGGTATGAGGCGAAACTCCTTTCATCGTGGATCTTTGATGTTCTAAAGTGTGTGTGGTGGGTGCGTGCGTGTGATATAGCGCCGGGGCTACCAGTGGAGTATTCTCTGCTCGCGTTGCTTTGAGTGCTCGTCCAGTGTCAACGAGACTTTTCCCCCTTCTGCAGGTGGCGGCATAGGGGTGTAGAGGGAGGGGCACAACCAGCGGTTCAGCGGTCCAGCAGTGCAGCACCAAGCAGGCAGCTGACGACTCCTCCCTAAGCAAACCCCAAGCTCGCATTGCTCGGCCATGCTCTCACGCTCTCCCTGCGCTTTTTTCTCCCCTTGGCTTCTGCGCGCGAAGGCATCCCGACTCCTCGAGGCATCCCAGGGAATTCCCATCCCACTCGTGTGATCGAGTGCGGTAGCGGGCGGGTACCGTGTATCTGCCGCTGGTCGGTCGCGATCCAAACTCAACTCTCCTCGTCGTATTCCGTGGGGTGGGATGGCGCTGATGGACAGCCCGAAGTGATCTCCGTGATGTGCCTGAATCCCCTGATGTGCCATGCCCCCGCGGTACCATGCTTCTCCATTGAAATGCAATTTGGGAATCTGGGTGAAATGATGCCTCCGTCTCTCCCCTCCTCCTTCGTCTGCCTGTTCCCTGTGATTCTTCTGCGCCGGGATATTTGTTGTGGTAGCGAATCTTTTTTTGGGACACGACTAAACGCGACGCGACGTTCCAGGCAAAAGGAGGAAGGTCGCGAAGGTGGGAAAAGCGTGAAAGGGCGCCGTACCTAGGCCCTCTAATTCGAATACGAGCCGTTGGCGGTAGCTGTGTTATCGATAAGAGGTTGGCGGGGTAGCTACCTCGAGCTGCTCGAGGTGTCTCAAGGGTGACGTGCGGCGGCGTGGGATCCAAGTCAAATAGCAAACATGAATACGGCAGCAGTAGAATAAAAAAGAGGGTTCTGCCCTAGTTCTGCTATATTTCAACTGTCTTTGCGCGCCGTTGTGTGCATTGTGCTGTTGAGGTCGGTTGAGGTCGCGGTTGCTGTAGGTAAAGATTCAGATTCCTCGCGTACTGCTGGTGAAGATGACGCGCATTTTCGAGTCTCCCCCGCCATTCCAAAAATGTAGTTCTTTTGTTCAAAGACTTGCATCAACAACACCACAACAATTGCCAAGAATCTGTTCGATTGGACATTGATATGTCTTCCTTTCCAAAACCTTTGCCTACGGTCGCTCTGCCGCAAGGCCAACAGACTGACGGCGAGCAGCCGAGCAGCTCTTACGATGATGTACTTCCCCTTTGATGCATAGAGAAATGAGTACTAATCCTATACGCAGGGTCATTCGAGTGCAAGTGACACCGAATATCAGCATGCGCTAGAGGTAATGCTCATTGCATGCGACGAGAAAAACAAAAGCAACTGCTGACATGAATAGTAGGTCGTCTTCGACCCGCAGAACGCACATCGACGAAAGAGCAGCCTTGTTCCCTCCGAGAATCCCATCCAGCGCAAAAAAACAGATTGTTATGTTCATTCTTTACTAGAAAATCAAAGGAAACTCGGAGGAGGCTCGTACAACAAAAGTCTGCGAGGCATTGCCGAGTCGTTGGGAGGAGACTCGAACCTCGATTGCGGCGGAGAGGAAGATGGAGAGGAAGACGGTGATGTTTTGGGTCAAGAAGACGAAGAGTCATGGAAGAAGCGTGTTGGGTTACAAAATACTGAAGAGGATACTAGTCCCAAGGAGGGGCGCGACGTACAACCAGAAGTAGATTTGACGGCGATCCGAAGTCGTCTTCTAACCAAGAAACAATTATCGGATATGGCATGGGGTGTTCGTGAATTGTCTAAACGATTAGGGAGGTAAGCTGTTGGTGCTCCTTCCTTTGTTTTTGTCAGTTGGAATATATGACATATTTTGCTCCTCTTTAACAACAAAAAGAGAACGCTTCTTACTCCCCAATAGTAGATTAGTAGATCATGTCTAAGAAACTAAGCTAATGCAAATTTTTGATACATAGCATTCGGTTGAAACTACGAGTTAAAACCATTTTCATTCTCGTAAAGAATCACGACGAGGAACTCATTTCGAACACCAGAGAAATTGTAAGATGGCTTTTGAGCCCAGAAAGAGAAGTCAGATATACCGTCTGGGTAGAAAACACGTTGGAAAACAACAAAAAATTCGATGCCCAAAGTCTCCTGGCCGAAATCGAAAATTCCGACTCCAATAAAGAGAGCAATGGCGACCAGAAGAAACAAAAAAGATTGAGATATTGGACCAACGAAATATGCCGGACGAGACCACACACATTCGATTTCGTGATCACCTTGGGTGGTGATGGCACAGTCCTCTATGCCAGCTGGTTATTCCAGCGTATCGTTCCACCCGTGTTGAGCTTTTCCCTTGGAAGCCTAGGTTTCTTGACGAAATTTGATTATGATAATTTTCAAGATACATTGACAAAATCATTCAGAGATGGCGTTACTATAAGTCTACGCCTTAGGTTCGAGGGAACAGTCATGAGGAGCCAGCAGAGGAAATCGCTCGGAAGTGCCGATGCTGGCGAAGAGGATGAGATAGACAGAAGCCGGGACTTGGTGGAAGAGTTGATTGGTGAAGAGAAGGAAGATGAGAGAACCCATCGACCCGACGGAACTTATGAGATATTAAACGATATCGTAGTTGATCGTGGGCCAAACCCAAGTAAGTTTTCGAGCACATGATAATAAAGCTACTATTAACATCCAACCAGCAATGTCTTCAACCGAAATCTTCGGCGACGACGAGCACTTCACCTCCATCCAAGCAGATGGCGTCTGCATGGCCACACCCACCGGCTCAACAGCATACAACCTAGCGGCCGGGGGCTCCCTTTGCCACCCCGAGAACCCAGTTATCCTCGTAACGGCCATCTGCGCCCACACGCTCTCCTTCCGACCCATCATCTTACCCGATACCATCGTTCTGCGCGTCGGCGTTCCCTACGATGCTCGAACCAGCAGCTGGGCAAGCTTTGACGGGAGGGAGAGGGTTGAGTTGAGACCCGGAGATTATGTTACGATTAGTGCGAGCAGATACCCGTTTGCGAATGTGATGCAACAGGGGAGGAGGTCAGAGGATTGGGTTAATAGTATAAGTGGGAAGCTGGGGTGGAATACGAGGCAGAGGCAGAAGAGTTATAAGGAGTGGTCTAAATAGGGGGGTTGTTTTTGAGGTGAAGCAAGAGGGGGCCACAAGTCAAAATATGCTACTAGAATATAGATAATCGCTAATGACAAAATACTATAAAAATTACCAAGCTTTCCTGTCTACTCTTCGCTGTTTCCGTCGCCCTTTCCCATTAAGATATCCGCTATTCTTTTACATACCTCATAAGCATTCTCGCTTTTCTTGCCTCCACAGCTATCAATCACGCCGTATCGCATTCCTGCAAAAATTCAAAATCCACTTGGAGTAGGTAGACCTAGAGAGATTCAAATGTCAAGTGTCGCTTGTAGTCGTTGCCCAACTATCGCTTCTTACCACTGGGCCATAAGACACCTTTCGATACTTTAAAAAATTTGGCGTCTCCGCCAAAAAACTTATTGCAAAAACCTAAGCCCCCGAAGGGACTCGGGGAAACTCCCCCGGTGGGGAATTTATTACCGCGGCTGGCGTAAGCAATTCGAATCGGGACCTGCGTATTTGGTTGTCGTTTTTTGTCGATCCTGTTTATCCTGCCAGAATACCCAATGTTGACCCGACCAACTTAGCCAAGTGGCACGCTCATTGGCTTCTTTGCGGAGACTAGGTTCGCTAATCGGGGTTATAGGGCACCCTTTTTGCGAAAAGCTCATACGCCAGAGACGTAGGAGGGGGGAACCTGAACTTTTTTGCTATTTTGAGCAGTGGTTGATTTGCCGTTTCTCATTTTTCTTCTTTTCAACGTCCTCTTCTTCGCCACTCCGGCGTCTTCTGTGGTGTTGGAGTGCGTGCCAAATAAAGCGAGCCTGTAAATTGCGAACTTGCGAAATTCATTATCTTGAGGCTGACCCCTTCTCGTGGGTCTGGCATAACGCGGACTCAAACAAAAATAATTACCCTCCCTTCTTTGCCGTTGTGCCATTTTCGCTGAATACTATCGCGAGGACACATGTCCAACGATTAGGGGTGCATCTGTTCTCTTGTCTCTCTCGATGTTTTTAGACCTTTTTCTGTATCTGGGTTTTAGCAACTCTTTTGAACTTCGAGAACAGGCAGTATGAGTGAGCCGGAGACTTCTTTCTCGCTTGCGGAACCTTTTAAAATTTTCCATTCGAGCAATTAGGGTCTTCCTCGTAGGTGCTGGATGTCCAGCCAATAGCTTATGATCAACGGAAAGTATTCGGGGACTTTCTCGTTTTAGTTTTCCAGAAGGTATGCTAATGCGAGAAGACGCTATGGTTGGCGAAAGGTATATAAACTCTCATTCTCTTCATCCTTTGAGATTTGTTTATTTCATTCTTCATTTGATAGTCACTAAGAAACTAGTTCTACTTTGCAAGTCTTCGCAATTTTTGGACCAGGACTTTGAGAGGCTAAAACGTTTTTTTGCTAGAAGAGGGAAAGAAGAGAATAATGAACAAGATGATGTCCAAGAATTTCCACCAGAAGCATTCAGTGGATTACGATAGATTGGCTATGGGGTGTACGTTCAATGGTATGTCATCCCCCCTGGATTTTCTCGCTTAACTTGACTTCCCCTTTTCTCTTCCTTTTGTATTAGAATGTCTCTGGAGTTATACGGGATTGACTGACAATACGGAAACTCAACAGTTGCTAAAATTATCGTCGAAAGCCTCCCATTGCCCATCACAAATGACTCGGTGTAAGTTTTTCCTATTCTCCATCATCCACATCCCTAAACCTGCCTAACACTTCCCCCAGAATCCTCGACAACGCCTGCGGCACCGGCCACGTAACCCACCACCTAAAAACCCATCCTCCATACGCCTCCCTAACACCCCAAATCCACGGCGCAGACTTCGCTCCCGCTATGCTCACCAAGTACACCGCACGAGCAGAATCCCACAACTGGCCCAACATCTCTACTTCCATCCTTGATATCCGTGATCTCACACAAGGACCTGTTATCGATGGCAAGGAAAGCGGAAAGAGGGGAGAGGGGTTGAAAGATGAGGTGTTCACACATGTCATCACGAACTTCGGGATCGCGGCAGGAGCAGACCAACAAGGTGAAGAAGGGCCGAGGAAAGCGGTGCGGGAGATTTATAGGGTGTGTAAGAGGGGAGGTGTGGCGGTTGTTAGTAACTGGGCTGGTGAGTTTAGTTTGCTTTTTTATGTGTTGTTATTTTGAACTTAACGCTCGTCTCCCACCTCTCCCCCTTTTCATCCTCAAACACAACAACTACCCACCACCCACCACCTACTTACTACCCTCAGACCGCGCCTTCGACACCGCCCTCACCCGCACAGCCACCCTCATCCGTCCCTCCTCTCCCCCCTTCTCCTGGAAGAAAACCAACCCCCACCACTCAACCGGCACCTACCTCCTCTCCCTCCTCGAAGAAGCAGGATTCACACACAAGAATATGAGTGTCAAGTGTGTACCAAGTAGAATATCGGCCGGTAGTTTGGAGGAGATGGTCGGGAATATGATGGGGTTCAAGGATATGTTTTTTGCGGGATATGGCGAGGAGGAGTTGGAGAGATGTGTGAAGGTGCTGGGGGAAGAGTTGCAAAAGCTGGATTCTTATAAGGTAACGGGGGAAGGAGTGGAGGTTGGGATGTGGGCTTGGGTTGGGGTGGGGTTTAAGGAGTGAGTAGAGAAGAAGTTGAAGGAGCGCTCTTGGGGGGTTGAGAGTGGTTTGAATGGGAAAATTTGAGTGGTTGTGTGAATTATGCAGACAGAAGTACCGTTAGTATACAACATTTACTTGCTAGCATATATTCTAGAATTGCGAGAATGAAATGGCATTTTTCACTGTGATAACTTCATCGTTTTTCAGTGGTCCCCAAAGAACAAAGATTTCCCACTATGTCTAAAATCTTGCTCAGCCATTCGTTTTCAAATGTTAAACCACGCGATTTCATTACTTCAATTTCAGCACCCAAAAACACAAGTTAAAATATACTATTCATCCCAAAAATATAAACTCAACCCCTATATATATACATGCCTAGATTTTGGGTATATTACATAAAAAACGCCCCAAAGCCTTTGAACCAGGCAAGTTGAAAATTATCCAAATCCAAAGAATACAAAGAATGCCCAAACTCCTACTAGATGCTCCTCAGATCATATACATATCCGATCCATATACACACATAAATATGAATGCAAAAAGATAATCAATTATACAAATCGCAGCCCACCAGTCCCCGGATTTTTCGCCGCACTCATTGGGTTCTTCGAGTCATATTTGTCAAATTCGCTACCGTCTCCAGAATACCCAATGTTATCGCGGTTATCGTCGATGATACGAGCGTATTCAAGCAAGAGTCGGAACATATATATCTATTGGAAATGTTAGTTGTTAGAGTCATAAAGAAATTGGTTGAACTCACTTCAATATCTTCCTTTCTGAGAACCTTCTTCGCCCATTCTCGTCCCTGTCGTCCAAGCTTACGAGCTTCAAAATCATGTCTCGGCATATATGGTTGCTCCGATGTTCCTTGACCAACACCGATAAAGTATGTTAGAATGCTGTAAAGATCATCATATCGATTATCCATAGGCACAAAGTGTCTCCACGCAAATAGTCTCGAGTCGTGCCATTCCCGGAAAATCGTACTCTTAATTCCCAAGCTCTTACTCTCAAGAAAAGCGTGCCATCTCCCGGAAAACGAGTGGCCATCAACGTCAACAAGGAATTTGGATTCGAATTGCTGTCCAAGGGTGGTCATAGGTTTGTATGTCCAAACTCGGTCGTAGAAGCTACAATCCGGCACGCAAGACGCTGCGTCTGTAAATCCAACATCGGTATGATCGAAGGCAAATTCGCTGGCGTTGAATTCGTTGTAGTTTTGATATGACCCTTGAACGCTGGGGGCCTCGGTCATTATACGCACGTCTTCATTGGCCATAACAGTTCCATTAGACATCAGCACCAGCCTCTGCCTGTGCATAGATTTCCAAGTTTCTGCTGTATTAGTCCCGCCGGATGTCACCCCTCGCCAGATCATGG
The DNA here is from genome assembly GCA_003988905.1 of Hymenotorrendiella dingleyae. Taxonomy (NCBI): domain Eukaryota; kingdom Fungi; phylum Ascomycota; class Leotiomycetes; order Helotiales; family Helotiaceae; genus Hymenotorrendiella; species Hymenotorrendiella dingleyae. Next base: position 29,969 of record QYAP01000078.1, read on the forward strand.
ATGGCGTTTTGTCATCCCAATCATAGTCGTATTTGGCGTTATAAGCATATCGGTCATCGTCGCTGTAATACATATTTGCGGGAAATAATATATCGTTGTTCACGTTGACCTTGCATTCTCCAAATACTGGCAACAAGCGTTTACTGGCAATCACCGTACTGGAAGCATACAGAAACCCGTGCTTATCTTCAATTTCGGGACCGATCGTACAAAGATCAGAAGAGCGGTTGAAGTTTATGACAAATCCTCCCTGGGCAGATTTATATAGAAGTTCGGCTACACCTGTGGTAGACTTGTCATCTCTGGCGTGTGATTCTGGTGGACAAGCCTCTTTCGCAAGGTCCATGTACTGCTGCCCTGGCCTTTGGAACCACTGGGCATCGGTAACGACAGGTGCGGGGTCATTATCCTTGAGCAAGCCGGTCATGTTTCTAGTCCATTCGTCTGGGATTCCTGCGGTAACGTTCCTACTTTTCTCCTCCTTTTCCAGTAGCGCTTGCATATCATCCCACGGCACTACAACTCGAGGCTGGTCTAGCAAGTTCATAGCAATATCCATATCTGGCAGGTGTTCGATGAATGGTTTTACCATTTTGGCCATAATCTCAACCTATATATCAAATCTTGGAATTAGCATTGTTTCTAGCAAAAGTACCGTATTAATTGGCTTAGAGCGCCCCCCCTCTCTCGATTTCGACTTCTATTCTCTTAATATCCTAGCATAATAAGGATTAAAATGAAAGAGGCCCGAAAAACGGGAGAGGCTCGTGCACGGAAGCACTTCTCCCATTAAGCTCAATTCTCTTTAATAATCTGGCATAATAAGATCAAGAACGGGAGAGGGGGGCACTCTAAACCAATTAATGCGGTAGACAAGAAATTGATTGACATAGTAGCGCCCACCTCTCCCGTTTTTGACCTTATTGTGCCAGGATATTTGGGAGAATACAGATTAAAATGACAGAGGTTTCAAAAACGGGAGAGGCTCGTTCGCGGGAGAATCTCTCCCATTAACCTCAATTCTCTGCAATGAACTGAGACAACGAAGTCAAAAACGGGGGACGGGGGGCCCCTCCGAAGAGAGATCACATGTGCGACAGCTTTCGAGGGTGCCGCCAGAACACAAGAAATCCAATATAGACTCACCCGCCATCCTGGGTTTGTGATTTTCCAGACTTTTTTGTCCCTTAGGTGAAGCCCAGAAATCCCAGCACCTCCATCTTCGCTCATATGTGCCGCCAAAGACCGGATTTCCTTAGCCTCCAGACCCCAGAATGGCCGCAGATCATCCATAATCTGCTCAAAATCGTCGATGTTGTAGACATTTCGGTCTCTTGCAAACTTGTACCAATCCGCAAAGCCAGGAGGAGGATGCCGGCCATAATTTTGTCTGTACTTGGCTACCGCTTGCTTGAAATTCGTTGACCTTTTCTGATCGTACTCGTTGAAGGCATTGTCTGCATCTTTTATGAACCCCGCTATAGGATGCTGATCATTGATATAGGCGTAATCTTCAAAGTTTTCGTTGTCCTCATACCATGATGGTAGTTTGGGAAGCTGTATCGCGCAGAGAATATGTTTAGCTATGCCGTAAAAGCGCGGAAAGGGGCTGTTACGTACATCGGGTTCCGTTGTACCTTTGAGTCTTTGGGGGATGGGTAATGATATGACAATGTTCTTGAAGCTGGCTTGCACATCCACACCAGATAATAATAGTATATTCACAACCAAAATTGGAAGCGCAACAAAAGCTACAACAAGGAAGAATGTCTGCGCTCCGAAACGGCCAAAGCCCATCTCGTTGGCAAACTCGTCCGGTGTCTGGTCAGCTTATTGCTCGGCTGTCGTCCAAACTCGCAGTGATTGATAGGTAGCACGGTAGCTGGGCTGGCCTCGAGCTACCTAGGTAGTGAAGGAATGTAGTTTGCGAGCCGGGGTCAGGAGCGAGTGAGCGAGCGAGAAAGTGCGAAATGGGGAGCAAGAAACACGCATTTGCACGCTGGAGGGAGAGTTGATTGATATTGATGATATTCAGAAAAACGTCCACCACCACCAAGGAAAGTCACACAGCAAGGCGGACTCGGTATGCCCCTTACGAAAGCCTTGCTTGTGGCTCGCAGGGACATCCGCGTTGGTGGGCAGGACGCCGATTCGGCATTCGGTGCATCCAACCCCTGTACACCAAATTTATACAGTAGCGCATCCAGCGTACTGTCGAAATACCAGCAGCACCAGCACCAGCACAATCGACAACACCATTCTGCGCAGGCCACCCGCGACAATGCCTCCTCGACTGCCCTCTCTACGGGCGTATTGCCGTGCGGTATCTGCAACATCTGCGCCAACACCATTGATAGCTTTGCTGTCCCCCTCTATGCAAACCCGTCAAGCGTCGATTCTTTCAAATCTGTCCGAGAACTTGAAAGCTTACAACCACCGCAAGCGCATAGGACGAGGTCCATCCTCTGGAAAGGGAAAAACGTCAGGAAGAGGTCATAAGGGTCAGAATCAGCATGGAAAGGTGCCGGCGCGATTTCAAGGTGGTCAGACGCCGCAGGATATTGTTCACGGAGTAAAGGGCTTCAAAAATCTGTATGGCTTTGCTGGAAGAGCTCTGTAGCACTCAATTGCTAATTGACCAACTAGGCATTCCGTGGAGATGTCAACAGTCAATCTCAATAAAATACAGGAGTGGATAGACCAAGGCCGTCTGGATCCAACGAAACCAATTACCGTGAAAGAGCTGGCCGAATCACGTTGTTTACATGGAGTCAAGGACGGTGTTAAGCTACTAGCGAGAGGAAAGGAAGAGATAAAATCACCCATAAATATCTTGGTGTCAAGGGCATCTGCCGCGGCCATCGAATCAATTGAGAAGGCTGGAGGAAGTGTCACCACAAGATATTATACCAAACTGTCAATACAACGAATTTTGAAGGGACAGTCGGAATCAACCTTCACGCCACTCTTCCAGACGCTCAGTGCGACAGAGAAAGCCACATTATCTGCATCAGCAGCGGCGGAAGCGTCCGCGCCAGCATTTGCTTACCGTCTACCTGATCCAACCAGCAGAAAGGACTTGGAGTATTACCGAGACCCTGCGCATAGGGGCTACTTAAGTCATATGTTGGCGAAGGGGCAAGGGCCCAGTTTGTTTTTCAAGACACCAGGACTTGGTGTTCGGAAGAAGACCAAGACGGCTGGAAGTGCAGCAGCTGCAAAGGAGAACAGGTTGTGGTAAGGTGTCTAGTCGTTTTGCCATGGCCTGTGTGTATATTTATTGCTGTAACAATATTTCAGGGCATGAAAACATCCGACTTACGAGATTTGGGATTATCTCATCCTATGCATTTTGTCCTTGAGACTACCAAGTGTCATGCAATTAATCCGAATTGTTTTGGCTATGTGTATCTTTTAGCCATGGCTGCCTTGAGCATAATAGAGACAGAAGAATGGAGCTTTTGTAGCTTCTGTTTTCAGTTGGGTTCTTCTACCATATTAATTGGCTTAGAGCGCCACCCCGTCCCATTTTCACCTCTATTCTCTTAATATCCTGACACAATAAAGGCTGATATGATAGAGGCCCCGAAAACGGGAGAGGCTTCGTTCACGGGAGAAACTCTCCCATTAACCTCAATTCTCTTTAATGGTCTAGCACAACGAGATGAAAAATAGGAGGGGGTGGTGCTCTAAACCAACTAATACGGTATTTGTCTTTTGGAGGAAGCCAAGACCATTCTCTCATCATACTTTCTAGCTGTTTCTGCAACATGGCCCCTTTGCCACCAGCGTCGCTTTTGGTTACTTCTGGATTGCACATCATAATAGAAAATTGCTAGGATCCAAGCAATGGAGGTCACTCTTGGGTGGCCAAAACTACTGGACCAAGATATCCAAGATATCCAAGAGAAGAAGTCAGTCTGTGTCAGTTCAACGGTGGTAATGGCTTCACTACTACCATTGGTAACAGGGATAGTATGCACTAGGTGGCACTTTGACCTACCTAGGTACGTATTGCTGTTAAAAAACGGCTCCTCAGCAAGAATGGCAAATTTTGTGGGATTGAAGTCGTACTTTCTTTCCATGGCAAGTGAGGGTAACACAGCAGCAGTGAGTGGTGACAATTTGGCCTGTCTTACTCGCAACACTTACCGGTCCTTGAGCAGGATATTTGATCGTGTGACTATCTTTATGATTTTCCCAAGTAAACACAATTGTAAATTTATCATTTGATACGTCGTTCAAAAAAGCCCTAGCAAATAAGTAAGAAGGCCGAGCAATCGATCAAAGCTTAAAGAAGCTATTTACTTTAGTTAACCGTATTGCCTTCCTGGGGAATCGCTCGGCCAAGGACGACGCTCGTGCCAAGTGGTGGAGCAGGGGTACTCTTGGACTGTTTTCGACCCACCAGGTTTGGAGCTTCTACAGTACTCCCAGATACTCTTGAGCGTGTTGATAGCTCTGTGTCGCATCACTTTTCTCGCATGTGTACCGGTACCATTGCGGATGCCTGCGCGTAATTACTTTTCCTTCTAATAATCTCGAAGTTGGCCGGAGTGATGTCGTTATTCGGATCATCGCCAGAGGAGCCAGCTCCCATCACCAACGCGGCCTCGAAGTCTCGAAACTCACTCTTTGACGATGATGCCAGTTCAGTTCCCGCCTCAAAATCCTCGCTCTTTGCGGACGACGAGGATGCCCAGGGAGCGTGGGGTATGCCTACACCAAAAAAAGCAGGTCGCGGCGAACTAGTCAAGAGTCTACTAGATGGCGCACATGTCCCAGATATCTACGTTGACACCTTTGATGACTTGCTGAAGACCGATGGGAATGGAGGGAAAGTCAGTCCTGCGGGAGTGACCAAAGCATTGAGCGCTGGCAAGCTTGGTGCTGACGAACAGAGTCGTATTATGAACTTGGTCGCATCGGATGGACAACTCTCGGACCTTAGTAGAAACGAATTCAATGTTTTCCTGGCCCTGATCGGTTTGGCGCAGGAGAATGAAGATATCACTCTGGATGGAGTCGACGAGCGCCGACGAAGTCAGTGCTCTTCCCTGCTTGATTGTCTTCGCGTGTTTTCCTCTGCTGATAAGAACCACTTTGCAGATCTACCTGTGCCCAAGCTCCCAAGCTTGATAACATCACCGGTCGTTTTTCCTGACACTTCAGAACTTGCTGCGAAACCCCCTCAACGACCTGTATCGCCACCTGCGGAGCCCAAGACCATTGCTGCGCCCAAAACACGAACACCGCGAAAGCCCTCGATGGACTTCCCAGAGGCAGACCCTTGGGCAAGCCCTGCTTTGCACAAGGGCCACAACCATGATACAAGTCCACCCAAGCCGAATGGAGTATTGAGGGCAATAAGCAATGGGGTACATGAGCCTGCTAGGACTACAAGCAACTTCACAACAGCCTCCAGCGATCCCCCCAATGGAACTTCCAGACAACGTACGGAGGACGCAGCTACGGCCCCCGTAGCTGGGGTGTGGGGCTCATATGATGGGGCGGCGTCAACAAGTCCATCTTTTAGTACTCCAGGAGACTCTGGGATTGCTGGACTCGGCGGAGAAGGCTTTGGCGGCTCTGGGGGAGGTGACGATCGTCCTATACAGAATATACCAAGCCGATCCTTTGGCGGAGGCCGCGCCAGTATGGGAGGCCCAGAGGAGCACATAACAGTCACGCTACTGCCCGAGAAGGAGGGCATGTTTTTGTTTCAGCATCACAATTATCAAGTTTCAAGTCCTCGGAGGGGAAGCAAGGTTGTGAGGAGGTATAGCGACTTTGTCTGGCTTCTGGACTGTTTACACAAGCGATATCCATTTCGACAATTACCGCTTCTTCCACCAAAGAGAGTTGGAGGTATGTGAATTTTTCTTAGCAATTGAGAGTCGTTTTGTCGAGTAAAATTGTAATGCCCCCGCGCTGGAATCAGGACCGGACTGCTTCACGGCCCGTTCCACGGTTAATAGCCACGGGACCCTATGGACCCCTTTTCTTAGTTCTCATTTTGTACTCCCAAAGTTCGTTACAGACGGGCCAACTAGTGATTTTCCTGGCAGCGTAGGATGGGTAGATATGGATATATCAATCTTTGCTAATCGTTTTCAACAGTCAATGGAAACCATCTTGCAGCAGATAACACATTCATTGAGAAGCGAAGGAGAGGCTTGGCAAGATTCGCTAACGCGCTTGTCCGCCATCCTATATTGACTCAAGAACAGGTATTTACTGTCAACTCTGTGAACTTGGTGTAGACTAATGATTTGGAATAGTTGGTTATCATGTTTTTGACAGTCCCAACCGTAAGTGATATTCTATATCATTTCTTCGTAGACAGTTATAGCTAAGATAAGGCTAATTAGCATCAGGAACTTGCTGTCTGGCGGAAACAAGCAACTATTTCAGTACAGGAAGAATTTGCAGGAAAGTCTCTGCCGCCGGGTCTTGAAGATTCTTTATCGCCAACGTTGAATGATCTTTTCGATACTAGCCGTACTGGCATCCGTCGTTCTGCGGAAATATACATCAATCTCTGCAATCTTGTTGATAGGCTCGCAAAGCGGAATGAGGGACTTGCGGCTGACCAGCTAAGATTATCACTCTCTTTGCAAACCTTGACCGATGTCTCTCAGGATACTTATGCGACTGATACGAATGATGTCGTACTTCTGAATACGGGACTCCATTCCATGGCAAAGCATCTTTCCAACAGCCAGAGTCTTCTTGAAGACGAAGCAAGAGCCTGGGATCAGGGCGTTCTGGAGGACCTGAAAAGGTATGCTTGTGACCATTTGATATTCCCACCATCAAGACCTGCCCGCTGTCTTCACCTCTCCTCTAAACCTTGCTAACGACTCGACCTTAGGCAAAGAGACGCATTGGTGAGCATGCGAGATATGTTTGACCGACGTGATCGTTATGACAAGGACAATATTCCAAACTTGGAAAGAAGAATTCAGAACAACGAGAATAAACTCGTAGCTATTCGTGCGAAGCCGGATGGGCTAATCAAGCCAGGCGAGATTGAAAAAGTCACCGAGGCAATCATCAAGGTAGGCCGTTGAGCCATTATCAAGCAATGGCGTAGTACTAATCTGATTTTAGGACAAACAATCAATTGTTGCCCAGCATGCCCGTGGGGTCTTCGTCAAGGAATGCATACGAGACGAACTGATAAACTTCCAATCGTCACAATATCACGTTAGCCGTCTTACCCAGGACTGGGCACAAGAACGGGTCAAATATTCGGAGCTGCAAGCCGATAACTGGAAGCAGTTACAGGAGGAAACTGAGAGTATGCCACTTGGGGAGTGAAAGTGATTTGATACGCTCGAGGTTTTGGTGTTTTCCATGGCATCTGAAGCTATTGTACGAAACATGGTAAATAGTAGCATTTTGATTCAGGCAGGCGGTCTTAGGAGCCGCCAAACTAATTGTACACATAAAGGCCTCTATGGTAGCAGCAACATGACAGTGGTGAAGGGCTTTGCGAGGAGGGCTGTTCTTGGTAGTATAGTCCAATGTAGAAACCTATGGAATGAGAACACAGCAGCAGCAAGCATATCCAAGTTCTGGATCAAGGTGAATAGCGGGTATGTTCCGTTAAACGGTGAAATGCAGTATGTTGTCGCGTGCTAGCTAAAGTACTGCTAGCGTACTGCTAGCGTGCTTTGTGGGGTATAAAGTCAATCCATTAGACCCTCTCCTTACCTGTTCAACTTTGTCTCCTTTCTTTCCGACCATTTGGCAACAACCAAGAACCACTTTGACTTTCTTGCTAACCGTGGAGTGCAAATCAAGTCCCCCTTTAATTAAACTGTCACGTGGACGGTGGACCGATCGCTTATGATAGCTCTCTTATCGGTATCAAATTCCCAGTTCCCCTCCATCTCTGCTTCGCGACGGTCGGCTTCACAACTTCTCAACTTTTCGTCCTGCGCATTTCCTTTTCCCTCGCCACATCGGCCTGTGGATCGCAAACATGCCTCCAACCAGCGGTCAACGCGCTCTGATCAGCCAGTTTATGGCCATCACTGGCGTGCCAGAGAAGACGGCGGGTCGGGTAAGTTCAGGTTTCCTCTGCCTGCGAACCTCATGGAAAGCGCGACTTTGCTAACAGCTCCTTCTTCCACAGCTCCTTAAAGCTGCCGGATGGAAAATTGATCAAGCAACCGATAGGTAAGAATATTTCTTTAGTTTTCGGTCTTTCTAGGAAACCATCCGAACCAAAATTTTGGACATCCATCATCAATCACCATCCCGCTACGCTCGCTATCATGGCTATGACTTCGGCGGAATTCGAAGCTATTCCTAACATTATTCTCGACTATTGTTGGATGAAGGAGGTACCGATAGACGAAGCGTTGAACAAGCTGAGGGAACGACATCAATCTGATAAAGTCTGGGGCAATCCGGGGCAACTAAGTGAGGCATTACCTGCGACTTGGGATTGCGGTTTGCGTACGAATATCAAGGGCTCGCATAACATCTTCATGACACCGCCACACGAAAACGAGCAATGGGGATCTGAGCCCGCGTTATTCCTTACATCTGAGAATTTCATGGAGTACCATCAACGCGTCCAAGAGAACCGGCGGACAAGACAAATGGGCGAGGTTCTTTTTGGATCAGATTCCGAGGCATCGTCAGGTTCCGAGGACTCAAGTTGCTCTGAAGACTCGTCATCTTCTTCATCCTGTCGCGCAACAAACCATGCAACAACACATCCCTCAAAACCTGGGCGCTCTCGCATGCCCCCAGGAAGTTACAATCATGCCAAACGAACGATTATCACAGACCCTTCAACTCTGCCGTGCGACAATGATTACAGGAGTTTCCTGCGCCCGCTGAATTCGACAGACTTGGTTGACGAAATCTACCGAGCCGGAACTAGCTCAGGCTTCGAGGTGGACGATCACCTAACTCGTATGAGGGACTTGGAGGAAGGTTTTAATTCTTTCAGCGATACCGATGTTATCCCTCAAGATACACATTTGACCGGCTGCCTCCAAACCATCTCAGAGATAAATGCAGCAGACCGCAAACCTATTCTAGCAACATCCGTCACATATTCCGATCACTACAAGACTTGCTCTCAGGTAGTTGACATCAACAACGAGCACTCCGAAACCCAGATACCAGCACCGTGGAATTCTGTCGGCAGTCTCCACTTTCCTGGAAACCGCCTTTCTGCTTACACAGAGTCTTGTGGACCGGAATCCACGAACTGGACAATGTTCTCAGATGAAAGTGATTCGTACTCAGAAACTTGCCTATCGACGTCCGTGGAGTCTCTTTCACCTAAACCGAACTGCTTGATTATGAAAACCGCACTGGAAAACGAACCCATGCCAAACCCTCTATCCTCAAATCCGCGGGAGCCTGGCTATACGATGTCGGGGCTAGATGATATGAATCGTCTCTCTTCTATGTCCAATTTAATCAAGCAAAGCTCTCCTAGCCGTCGAAGTCGTTGGTCAGACGTCTTTGTCAAAACTTACACTGACATGAATTCAAATAGCTATTTTGCATCCAATCAAGCCGCCGTGGCACCCGCAAAGGCGAATTTAGAAAATCTCTTCGCTAGTTACCGAGGTTAGTGCTAATCATATTGATGGAACCCGAGACTAATCCATCTTGTAGGACAAGGAGATGAGCCAGATACCGTCGGTACTGATGGAATTATGAAGTACCTCATGTCGGATCTCAAACTCAACATCGAAAATGCCGAAATGTTAATCCCCTTGGAAATCATACAAGCACCATCTATTGGCGAGATGACAAAAGATAACTTTGTCAATGGATGGAAGGCTCTTGGGTAGGGAACTGCTCATCGTGGTGAAAAATCCAATGGAGATAGACTAACTCTATTCAGGGCCGACACAATTTCGAAGCAAAAGGCCTATATCGCTTCCCAAATTAAGCAGCTTTCGACGGATATGGCTCTTTACAAACGAGTCTATAGATATGTGTTCATTTGCGCCAGAGAAAAGGGACAAAAGGCTCTCCCACTAGATCACGCCATCACGTACTGGGAGATTCTTTTCGCTCCTCCTGGAAAGTCGTGGGTCTCGCCATCGGTTGATTGGGCTGCACTATGGTTCGAGTTTCTCAAAGCCAAATGGACCAAGAGTGTCAATAAGGACATGTGGAACATGACATTCGAGTTTCTTCAGAAGGCGATGCAGGATGAGACACTGAGCTTTTGGAACGAAGATGGAGCTTGGCCAAGTGTAGTTGATGAGTTTGTGGCATATGCAAAGGAGAAGAAAGGCATTTCGGAACGAATGGAGACAGATTAGGCGAGACTTTGATGATGTATCTCTGACAGCGGAAAAAGAGCTTTCATTTGATCGCTTGAGCGAGCATTGGCACGGCGCATGGGTAGTCTGGGATTAGAACCCACATGGACTTGATACGAATTATGATACGCAACTTGTTCTTTTTTTGTTTGTATTGTGATGTGATTTATCATGACCCGCCTTCGTACAAATCCCGATTCGCCATGCAATGCCATATTGTACATCCTTCGCGTAGGAGAAATTCCCATTTGTATATCCTCAGCCCTCATCTTACACCAGTTTTCTTTGCTTCCCTCCATATTTCTCACGCCTGACGCTCTCTCTTCCGCCTATTCCACCATCTTAGAAATCCTCCCTCTCCTTCCATTCAATATTCCCACTGATCTTGCTCACACTCTCCAGCTTGCCGTCGCCCAACTTGACGTTACTAAACTTAATCATCCGAGGATCCAAACCCAACGTCGTCCGCACGGTATCTTGCACCTTGCTGCTGGCGTCATAGCGCATGACGAAGTAGTGGCCGTCGGTATATTGGGCTTGATGCTTGCGGGTGCGTTTGGGGAGGGCGAAGACGCCCCAGTTGTCGAGGCCGCGAATGGTGCCACCGGAGCGGAGGATTAGGGAGCCTGCTGTGCGGGCGAGTCTGGGGGCAGGTTAGGAAGAGAAGAAGGGATGGGAATTGAAATCGAGATGGTAGGGTTATTGAATGGATTGAGGTGAGGATTGGCGAGTTTGGAAGGGGAGAAGCGTACTCTTTCACCTCAGCAATCTTGCCGGGTCGAACCTACTCTCAATTAGCATTCCACCCTCAATCACACTATCATAAAATACTCACAATTGCAATGAGCTCATACAACATCTTCTGTGCTCTACATTCGATGCGTCTTGCTGATACTCGCTCGTCGCGCGGTCAAGCTTCCAAAAAGAATTAAGGTTTATCCGATTTGTCTCCGATCGGAGAAAGTATGTTCCGCGGCCCACAGAAATCTTTGGAGCTGATTGTGCGCGATAAGAAATAAATTTTTGTGAGCGCGAACCCCGCAAGCGCATCACAACGCCAACTTTCCACAACGAACAGACATTTTTCCTACCACAACGCAGAACAGGATTGAGAATTGAAAAGGGAGCGTGAAGATGTCGAAACGGCCAGCTGAAGATTACGAGAATGGAGGCGTGAGTCTCAAGGGTGGTGAGAGGCCGGTGAAGACAGAGGCCGATTTGGGAGATGATGTGGGGGAGTTCGAGGATGAGTTCGAGGATGAGTATGAGAGTGAGGAGGAGATTATGGAGGCGGGTGTGGATGGGAGACCGGATGCAGAGAGGGAGGCGGAGGAGAAAGCTGGTAAGTGGCTCCATCTATTGAGAAGGAATTATATTGTGGTTTATATGGGAAAGTTACTGATGGCGGGGTTCCATTGCAGAAGCCATGGATGTAGACCAGCAGACCTTCATCGTTGGCAGGAACAAACTCGAGCCAGGACAAACACTATCACCCGATCTCTCGACCTACGAAATGCTGCATGCGCTCAGCACGCCATGGCCCTGTTTGTCGTTTGACATTGTAAAGGACGGACTAGGAGATGATCGGAAAACGTATCCTGCGACGATATATGCTGTTGCAGGTACACAGGCAGACCAGAAAAGGGAAAAGGAGAATCAATTGATGGTTATGAAGTTCAGCGGGTTGAGCAGGATGGAGAGACAGCAAGAGGAGGAGTCGGATTCTGATGATGATGAGGAGGATGCGGATCCGATTTTGGAGTCGACGAGTATACCTTTGACGAGCACGACAAATCGAGTACGTGTACATCAAACCCCACCAACGGATTCCTCGAGGCCACCGACGACTCTGGTGGCAAGTATGATGGAGGCAGGTGTGGTTCTCATTCATGATGTTACTCCGCATTTAGCTTCATTTGATACACCGGGCACGACCATCACCCCACAGCAAAACAAACCACTTTCAACGTTGAGGATGCACAAGGCGGAGGGGTATGCAGTGGATTGGTCGCCTCTGATATCTACTGGAAAACTAGTTACGGGTGACAATAACGGAAGTATATTTGTAACCACAAGAACAGGAGGCGACGGATGGGCTACAGATTCGAGACCATTAATGGGACATACCGGCAGTATTGAGGAATTGCAATGGAGTCCCTCAGAAAAGAACGTTTTTGCATCCGCCTCGAGCGACGGAACCATTAAAGTCTGGGATGTTCGAAGCAAAAGCCGTACCGCAGCCCTCAGCGTCCAAGTTAGCAACACCGACGTAAATGTCATGTCCTGGTCACATCAAACCTCCCACCTCCTCGCATCTGGCGCCGACGACGGCGAATGGGCAGTCTGGGATCTTCGACAGTGGAAACCGAATACCGTCTCCTCGGCCCCCTCAAAGCCAACCCCCGTAGCCAGCTTTAATTTCCACAAGGAGCAGATCACGAGCGTGGAGTGGCACCCAACTGATGACAGTATTGTCGCCGTCGCGGCTGGCGATGATACCCTGACGCTGTGGGATTTGGCCGTAGAGTTGGATGACGAGGAGAGTAAAGATACTGGTGGCGTAAACGACGTGCCTCCTCAATTGCTCTTCGTGCACTACATGGAGAAGGTTAAGGAATTGCACTGGCATCCACAAATCCCCGGCACGTTGATAGGTACCGGTGAGGCGTTTAATGTCTTCAAGACGATTAGTGTATAGAGACAAAACGAAAAACAAGCAAATAAAAGCCACCAATCAATCAAGTAAAAATCAATAGTAAACTCAAAACTGAAAAAAGAGAAATACCGCATTGATTGATTCAGAGGGCGCCACCCTTCCCCCCTTTTTTTGAACTCAATTCTCTCTCGTGGATTGGCACAACGAAGTTTAGAGAGGGAGAAGCCTTGAAAACGGGAGTCTCCCCCCCATTTTGACCCCATCCTCTTGACGGTCTAGCACACCAAGGTCAAAGAATGGAGAGTATGGTGCTCTAATGGCGTAACTTTTGTAACCTCATAATGCCAGACCGTCACAGAATATCGAGGTCTCAAAACGGGATAACTCTCCCATTCTGACCCCATCGTCTCACAACGACCAATTAATGCGGCTAAAAACCCTCAAAAATAGAAATAATATCCAACGAATATGACGTATCAGAATGAGGACCGGTAAGTCGTCACGACGCTCCCTCATCTCGGGCTTCAAAAACCAAAGCCCATCATTCCCATCTATATACCCGAGCTGAGCAACGGCGTTTGCCGATCGCCTGTTGGGAATTTTTCTGTTCGCCGCAATGTAAGAGAATTTTTCCAGACTACTACTGTAAGCTGTAAAAGATCTACTGGCATCGGGGATCTGATGATTCTGATCATGTTTGGAAAGATGCTGACTAGTAAGCTTCCTCTTTGAGGATTGGAATTGTGAGGCTTGATGTTACAGTCAGAAACGTTGAATAGTGTGGGATCGGGGTTGCATGGGGGTCAATCAGCGGGGCGTGGAGGTGCTTGTACGACACGATATGTATGCTTGCTATATGTGTGGTCGAGGGTAAGAGGGGAAAGAGAAGATGGGGAGAATCCGAGAGGAGGGTGAGTTCAAGCAGGCTTCCATCGCTAAGCGGGAAGGCTTCGTCAGCCAAAAGGAGAGAGAAGGGAATGAAGAATGTGATAGAATATGCTTTACGAGGATGAACAGGGAAATTTGATCTCGATGTGATGGATGGACGGACGGTCGTGAGAAATGAGGCCGTCTCGTTTGATATGACGACCACCTACCCTCCCTGATAGTCTCGCAGAATAGCACATCCATTAGGACATTGGCTTCTGTCGTACAATGCCAGCACCTGTATCGAAGTTCTCGAAGTAAATAATGCTCCGTGGTTGTGCCTCTACCGGTTCCCCTACGTGCCACAGAGATCTGTGAGAGGGCACTAGTTCTGCCGGCATTGGAGGCAAATCCAACGTCCAACTTGGGGTACGGAGGTACTCGGGCGGTTGGAAGGTGGAATCTGATCCCATGATGAGGGTGAGAAATATGGAGAACGATCGGTCAGAACGAAGCAATACTACCGCGTGGTACTTACTTATATGACTGCTCTGTACTTTTGATAGCATAAGGGCAAATCAAAATCCCATTTCCCACTCTCGGTGACAGCACCGTTACCGTTCTGCCGTTGCACCCCCCAAAATTGCCCACGCAGTTGTATCGGTTCGTCGCGTACCATGAACTGCGGGGCTCACAGTGGCTGCACAGTAATGTTGCATTCGCTGACGGAGGAAAAAAAGGGGGGACAACAAACCCGCCCTGGAGCCTGGCCCCAATACGGTGAGGACAACAGCCTCGTGTGACACGGTCGAGTCCCTTCGAGAAGATTTTCCCAAAAGGGTAGAGACTCGACGTGCATCTTCAATGCAGTCTTTACAGCACAGCGCCGCCCCAAAACCCTCTGGACGGGTCGCCTAGCAAATGGTCAAAAAGGTGTGGTCAGAGTATGCAACCTTTCATATAAAACAGAGTAGGAAGGAGTAGGAAGTAATACAGCGATGACAAAAGGCGGTGAAACTAAAATTCATGGGCCGTGAGAAGCAAAGGTGTGTTCCAAACCATAGTGTGAAAGCCATCACGGCGATAAAAGCTCCTGCATCCAATTCCGACTTCTCGATTTCGAAAATAAACTGGGGCAGCGCACGTTCCAATGCACATCCCCCAGAGTCTAGCTCGCTCCACTTGCTGCATCTAGTTGGCCAGAAAGTCTTCTATGCATGAGGAAACGTAGATCCGAGGCGCCTTCGAATTCATCCCGGGAGGATTCGTGGATTCGTGGATTCGTGCCTTACTGCTGAAATAGATGGCCTCATGTCTCATGGGAACATTGGGAAACGTAAAAGTTTGGAAGAAAAAAAAGCAGAAAAATGGTCAAAGACTCAAAGTACCCCTGTACTGTATGCTGGGGCTCCAAAGCACGGCAAAAGCTTTGCTTCTGCTGTCCTTTGCCGACCCCAGCGACAGGGGGAAAAGCTGTCACCGTCACAAAAGAACTGTTGACGAGTTGCCAATCAGGGCTGTCGAGCCGGGAATTCTTGAAGGCCTCGTGATCATCATCGCTCTCTAAATCTGAGCAAGCTGGGGCTGGGATTGGCCACGAGGCGTTGGAACAAGGATCCCCGGTGCCCTGCACAACCTCTTTTCCCCGCAAATGGTAATAGGGGAGGGACATGGCCGACAAAATGCGGGATAGGCCCAAACCCAACTCGCTGGTAACATCCTCAATCCGCCACCTGCTCATCTTCCTTTCTCCGCGTTACAACAAAACCACCGGCCTGGGACGACGTCGTCAAAAGCTTCAGAGCCGCTCGGCAATCTTCCAAATGAGCGTCTGTTTCCAAGTACTCATCTTTGTGGAGGAGACGATGATGCCAATGTAAAGAGCAATGGACAATATGCCGGCGACTTCCAAAGCACCAGCAACCACATTCAATATACACGCAAGTTCCAAAGCACCATCGCCCAACGCACTATCACATACGACACGCGTGAGCATGATCCGCATGTGCTGTGATGAACTCTCTTGCAGAGACACTTTTACCTTCACGCTCTCCTCTGGCCCTACAGTAAAATTCTGCTTCGATAAACCTTTACCACCCAGCCGCCCTTCGAATAGACCATTCAAACGTCGAAGAGCCTTGTCCGACGTAGATGGAGATGGCAATGAAGGAAGGAAGAAGAGACGGTTACGGCTACATCTTATCACCTCACGACTAAGCCGACCCTTTTCAGAACCGGCTACAAACATCGTAAACCGTGGTGTTTCGAAAGTCGCAGTATGGGGTGCAAAGCACAGGGCTTTAGGAAGGCACGAGTTACGAAAGGCCGCCATCATGAATCGAGTGAGGCTCAAGATGGACGCAGCGAAGGACTTCATCCGCCTTGAACAAGAAAAGGGTCGAGCGATGTTGTCGATTCGGGAACTTGTCCTTCAGAAACCTCGGAATCATGAGCTCCCTTTACGACCTTCTCCTCTTGGCCTATCGTACTACGATGCTCTTGATCTGGAAGACGATTTCGATGACTCTAGCGAAGATGGATCGAAAGAAGTATCTGCTATATATTCCGATTTTAGCATCGTAAACGCTACAGCGAGTGATGGAGATGACTGTGATTATGATTATCTGGATGCTATCGACGGTATTCCCGTACAAGAGTTGCCAGACACACCACCTCAACCAGCAGAGGAGGATATCGCCGAGATTCTGAGAGACAAGGAGCGACAAGGGGATGGTATTTTTGTTCGGGTGCATGACTAATTACGACATCTGTGACGGTATTTGCAATGCATGGTCGGCGTTCAAAAATTGTATGAATGAACCAATGTTTGGTCGTTTGATTCGGCGGGTGGATTTCAGAAAAGTCGACGCATCTTTTCATGGCCGTTGGAGCTTGACAGCGCGGTCCGCTGCGATCTCACACATTGCCTGGAGTAATATGAATCAGCAAATTCATTGGCTGTTTACTTGAAAGCCTCACCTTGATACCCTCGGTTCTCTCGAGATGGATATCTCCTCTTAAGATTCTCTCACGCATATTCTCCATGATGACCGTCCGTGATCGTCCATTGACGAAAACACTAAATAGAATGAATCAGTTCAAAGTTCAGCCATGAATCTCCTGACTTCTCCATACACGTATCTGAGACCTGGAAACGTCTCCTCATATTCAACATTCAAATTGCGCAATTGTGTAGTCTCTTCTTCTCCGCCAGTATTTAACTGAGCTTGTTCCGCTTGCGACTGTGTACTTTCAACTGCCTTCTGTCCAAGCCTTGGATGAGCTTTGAGGATCCTATCCAGCCAATTCCTATCATCTGGCTCAAGGCTTTCGGACAACTTTGTCATTTGAGCCCCGACGCTTGTGATGAGGTCATTGTAGGAATCGAAGATTTTGGTGCCGAGGAGCTCCAAAGATAAGGTCTGAAGGGAATGACAGGGCTCAAAAAGCGCATCAAGAACGAGAACCCGCTCCTCCACAGACAGGTCGTGAACCTTCGAAATGGGCGGAAGGCAATAGCTAGACATTCTGGAGCAACACTGGAGCAATTCTGTAATTCTGGTAGAAATTCAATTGATCAACTTGACAAATGCAAGAACTCGAAACATTGGTGTTTTGTTGGAGAAGAGAAGTGAAGAGTGAAGTCGGCGTCGTGACATCCTCAAGGCAAGGCTCCAGCTCCTAATCGGGACTAGCGTTGATGCAGCCAGCAGGTCGCGACTTCGAAAAAGTCCCCAAAGCCAATCCCGTTTGATGTGCCAGAACGAGTTAACTCTCAACACCATACAAAAATCAAAATGCTGTGCTCAAGTAAGTCTGATTTACGGATCGCCAACATGTCAGGGACGCGACTAATGAATAATAGTTTCCGGTGAAGCGCCGCAGCATCCTGTAGCTTCCGCCAAGTCAGGTAAGGCAGGCAGACAGCAACCAGGGAAGAAACACGAAGCTGATTCCACCTTTATAGGCAATGTTTACGAAAAACGCCTGATCGAAGCGTACATCGCAGAGAACCATAAAGATCCAGTCAATGGAGAGGATTTAGAGGTTACCGATCTCATCGACCTTAAGTCCACCAGAATAGTTACACCAAGACCGCCAACTCTCACTTCCATCCCCTCTCTTTTATCTGCCTTCCAAAACGAATGGGACGCATTGGCGCTCGAGTCCTTTACTTTACGGCAGCAATTGACGCAAACGCGACAAGAACTAGCTACGGCTTTATACCAACACGATGCTGCGGTTCGAGTTATTGCGCGATTAACGAAGGAGAGGGATGAATCCCGGGGTGCGCTTTCGAAAGTAACAATTGGCGCAGGAGCTGGGAATGGGGACGCCATGCAAATTGATAGCCAAGGACTTCCCGAACACCTCGTTGCTAAAGTTGACGCCACTCAGGAGAAGTACGGTCCTTCGCTGAAGTACTTGGATCCACTGCTAACTATGGGGACAGACTTTCCAAAAGCCGCCGAAAGCGACCTGTACCAAAAGATTGGGTGGAAGCAGAGACAATTGAGAAATTTGGTGTCGCATCCCAGTCCAAAGCCCTGTTCCATGGAACCACTTCACTCGCTGTGGATGAAAGCGGTGATCTTGTTATACTTGGTGGATCTGAGGGAGTCGCCGGGGTATACTCTATTTCAGAAGAGAAGTTACAACAATCACTCAAGGCGGGGGCCACTATAACAGATGCAGTTTGGTACGGTAGCTTTCCTGTTGTCTCTACAACTTCTGGAGCGATCAAGGTCTTCGGGGACAGCGAAATATCCTTTACTTCCCACGCCGGTAGCGCCAATGGGCTTGCATTGCACCCGTGCGGCGATATTTTGGCATCTGTTGGTGTTGATAAAAGTTTCGTGTTCTACGACTTGGTAGAAGGAAAAGCTGCCACTCAAGTTTACACAGACTCTGGTAAGTTCTTTCTACTAAGCTGAACTTTTTGAGAAGCCAATAAATACTAACAAAAATAGAACTCACTACCGCGGCTTTCCATCCGGATGGACATTTATTTGCTGCTGGAGCTGCTAGTGGTCAAATCAAACTTTTCCATACAAATACTGGCGAAAGCGCAGCGAACTTTGAGCTGGATGGTCCTGTTCAGGATCTTACTTTCTCGGAGAACGGAATCTGGTTCGCAGCTGTTTCGAAAGGCTC
The DNA here is from genome assembly GCA_003988905.1 of Hymenotorrendiella dingleyae. NCBI lineage: Eukaryota > Fungi > Ascomycota > Leotiomycetes > Helotiales > Helotiaceae > Hymenotorrendiella > Hymenotorrendiella dingleyae. The sequence continues at coordinate 48,956 of QYAP01000078.1, forward strand.
TAGCAGTGTTACTATCTTTGATTTACGAAAAGAGGACAAGGCAGCTGAAGCAAAAGTTTTCGAATTTGGTGGACCTGTCGATAGCGTCCGGTGGGACTACACTGGTCAATTTTTGGCGGCCTCAGGACCTCGTGGCCTCACAATTTCACAATATACAAAGTCGAAAAAGTCCTGGTCAGATGTCATCAGTCTAGGTGTACCATCCACAGCCGCCGAGTGGGGTACGGGAGCAAAGACCTTGGTGACCGTGAACATTGAGGGAGCTATTACAGTGCTTGGATGAGCGTGCTTTGGAGGGAATATCTGGAGTTTGGTTTATCTGGTACTAGAATCCTAGGCCGATGTCAAAAGGACAATTTGGAGCCGTCTTCCTGGCATGTAATTTTAGAGAGCAAACATAGCGAAGGGGTTCGAGCGACGAAATGGATGACAACAAAGACTTGAAAGTTGGCTTCTGAGTTTGCAAATGATTCCGCCACCAGAGTACTAATTTATGTGCCATGGAGCCTCGAGCTGGACAGTGCTCTATTGGTTGAGAGCTGCCATACCGCCTGCTAATAGCGGAGAGAGTTATATTTGAGTCATCACCAACCTACAGTTAAGACCATGGATATCAAGTATGCACTCTATTGCATCAATTGGTTTTCCAGGCAGTTCTCGAGGTGGGTGGCTGCCTAAGAAGATAAGAAGGCAACTTGTCAGGACCTAAATAATTTTTTTTTTGCGAATGCTACACTTTCTCATCAAGGTTTCATTGAGATAATAAATTCCGTATTTTCTGAAATCACAGGATAACAGCCAGTCAGCGGAGAATTCACGCGTTGGTGCATTTCAAGTGCCTTTTGTGATATGGAAGGGTGTAGAAAAGGGATTGCTAATGGGCAGAGGCAAATGTTTGTTTATATCTCGGCTGAGTTGGTGCCTTGTCATCCAACTCCGATACTATCTCCGAGAGGAGGCTCTGAGCCGAGACAAAGCAGGTGTAGCGGGCTGCCGTGATTCTTTCAGGAAGGGTGTGAATAAGGGGTTGACGCGATCGTGAGGGTGCAACTGAACCCAGTTACTTGCTTAAAAGTTAATATACTCTGGGTAAATGTGGTGGTGTTGCAGGTGCAATTTCTGAGGAAAAAATTCCTTTACAATTACTTCATTCCTGGCTGTTTACCTAGGTATCATTTAATCATTAGAATACACAAGTTCCATCCTTGCTCCTAACGCCCGGCCCGCAACTTCACAGTCGCCGACACTTTCCTCACGAACACGGAAGACATTCATTGTTCCCACACACCATTCCTTCAACATTCGACCAAGCGACCACACCTGTACATAACTTTTGGGCGGCCACAATTCGATTCTTCAGACGCGCACACAAGGCCAGGCAAACGAACTTGAAGGCCAAGGTGATGGATACACCTGGTGCATGGCCTCCAGCCCAACGCCACAAGGTATGGCTCCCATGGCTCCCAGCAACATCACCAACAACCGTGAAGCTGAGGGGCAAAGAGACTGATACTTTTCACAGAGGTCTTTTGGGGAAATGTCCCAGGCCGCAACTCTGTTGTCTTCCTCGCCCATTCCTTCTTTCCACGAACCTTCGCAAGACCGCCGCTCTCGATACCCCTCTGCCGCACCTCCTCCACATCTAGAGCGAACCCGCACTCTCCACAACCATAACTCAACCCTCAACTTGCAATCTTTTCAACCATCAGCATCCGCATCCGCAGATATGTCAGCTCGTACTGGCTCGCAGCCACGGCCGCGGCGAGCTCCGCAAGCAGTTATCGACTTGACGGAAGATGGAGATGAAGCAGATGAGCTGCCAGCACCCCCGCGGAATCAAGAAAGAGTGAATGCACGCAGACCCCCGCAGTTGGGAAGAAGCGATGCGGCAGACTTAAGACTTGTAGTCGATCTAACAGATGATATGGATGATGAGTTCACTATCACAGGAGCTCGAGAACTTCCCGTACCCAGGCCTCCACCAAATCCACCTGCTCGCAATCGTCGCCAAGCGTGGCTACGGCAAGAATCGCCTTCACTGTTCCTCCCAGACCAGCCGCAACAGAACGTGATAAGAAGGGTTATTGGAGCTCCTGTCAACGCCATTTTCGACGCGCTGGGAGGATTGGGAAGACAACCTGAGCCGGCCCGGCATCACGACTTCTTTCACGGAAACATGAATGCAATGCAAATATTTCGCGATCTCAACATGCAGGAGGCCCAAAACATCATGCCCAATATGGATTATCGGAGTCAAGCTTGGCAAAATCGCAAACCCGACCACGTCCCGCCCAAGCCAGCTCGAGAGGGTTTCACACGCTCGCCAAAAGAGGACGAGGTCTTAGTATGCCCCAGTTGTGACGAAGAGTTGGTACACAATAAAGATGAGAGTGACGAACCTCCCGCAAAGAAGGGTGGAAAGGCTCCAAGTAAGAAAGATAGGGAAGAACATCCCTTTTGGGTCCTCAAGGAATGCGGTCACGTATGTTCGCCATTTCCCTTCTAATGAATATTGCACTAACTTGGCTCTTCACATAGGTATATTGCAATAAGTGCTATCAAAACCGAGGACCGCCCGGCAAAACACCAACTGTCAATTTTCCCGAGGCCTCGAAAACAAGCAAGAACAACAGAACAACCAAGACGATCAAGTGTGCAGTGGATGATTGTGAGTACGACGTGAAGTCGAAGGACAAATGGGTTGGCGTTTTCCTCTAGATTTATTTAATCTATGGGGCGAGCTTTACACCCCTTGATGTACATATTTCAAGCATAGCGGGTTAAGGGTTTCTCACACATTATTGCATTGCATGGAATGGAACTGGGAAAGGAGTTAGGGGCGGTTCATAAGGCCCCGCAAGCTTGCCTAATTCTCTTTTACTACCTCGGCGTTTTCGGGGCATATGGGTCGGCTGGTGTGAATGATGATGAATGATGACGCTACTTAGACTTTCAGCGCGTGGGCAAATAAGAGTCCTGATGGACGAGGATTGAGGATTGAGACCTCTGTAAAAGTCTGTAAATAGCAAGAGACAATAGCGAAGGGCGATTACCCTCTTGACTGCCTCCATCTTTTTTTGCTTCTGTAAAGCTTATTATTGGGAGGGTATTGGTTGGCTAAGTTAACTGCTCCGAGGTTGCCGTGCGCCGAGGGTGTTTATGGAAGAGGAGATATGGTTGTGGTTTCAATTGTGGGATAGAGCCAGAATAATTGCTTGCGCTATTCTAATTTGAGCGTGAATGAGGTAAGATTGCTTTTTTGCTACCATGCTTGCTATCATACCTACTTCGATTGTCTATGACTACTTTATAGGATCAGGCAAGTACAGGCAATACAGCAAGCCCTCCAATGCCTATTTTTTGACTCCTAGCTTGGTATCTGCTGTGCACATTTAGCGATGGTTAGCAACAAGTTGGCTTGTTGGAACTTGGCTTTGCGCTTTGAAATACGTAGAAGCTTGGCGCCTTTGAATTCCGGGAAATTCGACCGCAGGATTGTTGGTGGTAATTTGGTTTGTGGTTGGGGGGGGGGGGGTGCATTCTTCTTCTTTTTGGTGTTTAGCGCTCTCTCTACATATAATGATTATTTATTCTTACTTCCCCCTCGCAACCCACATTGCCTCTGCTACCATTACGTGAGCTTTCTGGCTTCTGTTCTTGCTTGGCACTAGTAAGTAACGCTCTTTATTCCGCATTTTTCTTAAGAGGTCGGGGGCTTTGGTGCACCACGATGAGGGTTTATGCTCAATGCTGTTACATTGCAAGGTACAGAGCCAAAAGACTCTCGTTAGGCATTGAAAATTCACTCTTCAGAAATCTGCTCGCGTGCCTATTGGCGTGCTCGGCATCCACCCATTTACTGAATGATCACTGCAAAAGCGTGAGCTTGAACTGCGGCACAAAAAAGAAATAAGATACCTTCGTTAAGGCGTCGCATGTAGTAAAAATCAAAAAATGACAGGAATTTTTGATGAGCACTAGTTTTTGATAATCCACCCTCGCTGTCATCGCGCTTGCATGACATAACCAGAACGTGTCGAGCTAGAATTGCGAAGTGATCGGCACGCTTCACTCTCTTGTCATTCTCGCTTAGCAACCGCAACGCGCAACAATTCCTTCGCAGCATCAACCCACCTGGGCGCGCGAAGAAAAAAAAAAAAAAGGCTGGATACACCGCGCAATTGCAATACCACCAGCGGGAGAAAAAAAAACGAAAAAAAATAATGGAAGGTCAAATTGGCAAAAACCATGCCCGAAGGCCCGCAGGGAAACAACCCCCAGGTGTGTTAGGGGGTGTTTTATTCGACGAGAAGAAGTACGTTTTTGGGGATTATAGAGGGCGCGAGGGATGTGTGGGTCCGGGGTGGTGGAGGGCCGTTGTCGTCTTATGGGAACGAGGCTCAACTAGCCGCGGGTACGGCCTTGCAAGGTAGAACGCCCCGAGCTAGCGATGATATAGGAGTGGTCCCGTGATACTGAGATTGGGGCGAGCCTGGGGGGTTTGGGGTGCATATGTTGGGAAGAGGAATGAGAGGCGGGACGGAGCGATGTATTGGAGCAGAATGAGTACCAATACCGCAGTCTGGACACCAAACATGTTTAGGTTTCGCGTCCCGATCTACTCTGTGATGCTTGATCTTTCTCCCTGGTCTTACGTTCAAGTCGCCTTTTGGATATATCATTGAAGCTTCTGGATATTTTCATGAAAAGGAAATTTTAGTCACCTTTTAGCAGATGGAGCATAAGCAACAACCAATGAGTGACTCAATTGTAGAGCATCTGTAGCATCTTCAACGTCATCCATAGCGCCTGCGAAAAAGCATAAAGGCATACTGCTGGCCCAAAGGCATTCACTGCCGTATACCTAGGTAGAGATGTGTGAGCCAACAAGCAACGTAAATCTGCTAGCCATCGAAGCCAGACATTCAAGTCATAACCACAACAACCCCATCTGAAACTCGCAATACCGCTCCACGGTTTATCCAACCTGAAGATCTGCGAGACAGAGCTCATCGCCAAAATCGTAGCGGCTATCGGAATTGGCACTTCAAAAATGTCTTCTTCGCGACCATCCAGCCCTCAAGGTTCGCATCAGGCTACATCAATCCTTTTGCGACATTCCCACACTAATACCTCCAGGCGAAATCCCCACCCGAATGACCAAATCAGAGGTCCTCCAAGCTCTCAAATCCTGGGAGACCCAACAATTCGCCGACATACAAGCCGATCACGATGGCCATGCCGAAGTACTCTTCAACCTGCAGCAGTTGCTGGTCTCTAAATACAGGCATCAGAGAGGAAGCTCTCAAAGGTCAAGAAAAGCGCAGGGGAACGCTAGAGAAACACATCAATGATATACAGGGGATGGTGGATGATTTGATGGAATGTACGCCTCGGTTTAAGAAGCAAATTATGGACAAGGTGGAGCAGATACGTGCGTCGATGAAGGCTCTTTGGGAGGAATTGGAAGCGGACGGGGTTGAGAGTGAGAAGATTGAGGAGGAGAATGCGACGATCATTGAGGGTATCCGGCGAAGACAAAAGGCAACCGCCAATACCGCTGGCATTGGGAATACGAAGCGTGCAAATGACGAAATCAATTCTACCCCTTCAGAGGAAGGGGCAGGGGCCTCCTCTTCTAATTCCTCAGCTGGCGCCACTGAAGGCTCCTCCACAGGTGTTTCTTCAGGCCGCGGGAATGTTGGTGAGGTCTAGAGGGAGGGACCAGGCGTGCAATAATGCTAAGAGGAAACGACGATGGATTTACATATTATAGGAGAGAGAAACATACACTATGAAGAAAGAAGGCATTTGACGGAGGAACAACAGGTCTATGGTGCCGGCCAGTACCACTATCAGATGATCTTGCAATAATTCTAGATGAACACAGGAATTAGCTATTTTGACTTTGCGAATCTTCGACAGACTAGCTCAGCCTGGAACTCTCAGTACGCTGAGCATTAATTCCAAGAATTCCAAGTGAAGATAGAATACTCTCCCCATCTCTAAGCTAGCTCGAAAAATAACAAGCTTCCCGGAATTGCGCAACGCTCGCACCGAACAAGCCCTTACCGATTCCTTGGTTTCAGGACCATCAAGTAGCAGAATCTTCCCTAAGAAACCTTGAATACTTTGAACATTGGTATACGGAGCCTCCATATCGGTACCGAAAATTCTGTCGAGATCCCCGCGAGGAGGTATCTAGACTCCGAAAGACCTGCGTACTCGTACTTGTGTCAACGGGCCGTGACGGTATATGAAACCCGATTATGACAAAGTTGAGTATGGACTTGGCCAGCATCTAGAATTTTAAGCATAACTTCGTCATCAAATTTCAAGCAACAACCCTGAATATTCTGCGGATCCGGATTCGTACCCGGAACCTTCTCTCTTCAGAGTATAACAATATGCATCGGGAACTTCAATTGAGCGAGTTGATTTTGGCCATTTCTGAGTTTACTTTCTCATTCTCGAGATGTTGTGTCGCTAATCTCTAGTGGATTGTTGAGTTGTTGTGCTTGGCTGGGATCGTAGTCTTTTGACTGAACAATTGTTTTTTCGAATTGGTAACTTGTATTGGTGTCAGTGGAATTGATGGCTGAATTACCAAATGACTTGCGGAACCCATTTGATTGTGGTTGTAGTGAGAGAGAAGAACTCCACAAGCAGTGGGGAAGGGAATGCCAAGACTTTATCTCGATCTGCTCGAAGTACTTCAGGGTTATTGCCGCATGCGCGACTGGTTTAGGTTCGGTTAAGGCGCGTACTCTGTGCGCGCGCTATTAGAATTATATAATATATCCTGTTTTAAAAAACAACCACTCATTATTTTTGATTTTTGAGAGCATATTTGAAAATGGCAAGCTTTATTACATGCTTTGGCTTCTCTCCTTTTCCGGAAATATCAATATTTAAATGACAATACTTAGTTTCGATTTTTTGATGGGGTTGCAGGGGGTAATCTTGGCATTCCTGATCGATTTTCATTCCTTGTACTCCTTTTATAATAACTTAATAATAATAAGATAGAATTAAATTTATTTTTTTTTTCTAAGAAGAATAATTTTTTATGGATTTTTTGATAGGCTTTTTATATAATTTAGTCTTTATTTGATTAAGATATCTTGGATTGAATATCGAGGTTTAAAAACGTGCGCGCACACCAAAATTCATCGAAACCTAAACCAGTCGCGCATGCAGCAATACCTCATTGGGAAAGTTGACAAACCTGGCTGGCAATTATGTTGGCTATTTATGAATAACATGAAATGGCACAGAAACATTCAGTCGTTTCCGTTTCCGTTTCCGTTATGAACGTCATATAGTTCCCCCTTCATATCTCGCCTTCTTGGTGGCTGTATTTTCTTTTTCTTGCTCGGTCGTTGTCGCTTGGCCCCGGTCCGATGCCGCGATGCCGTACGAGCCTCCCTACCAGGAACGTCACTCCTAATGCCTTCTAGAGTGGCTGAACCTAGAAATCGGAACCTTATCTTTCCACTTCCCTTCCGTCTCAATTGTAGGAAAACCTTCAATGTTCAGACGTTTGTCACAACACGAGAACTTTGACAATATGCGCGCATCTGCATCATAAACAATACAAACAAGCGCTCCCCTTTTGAGGCGAGACGAATCGCACGGCGCAGCCAATCGGGTGCACACCTACTTCGTACCCACCTACACGTCGCAATATGAATGAGCACCGGATGGCTGCGAATTCACATCTCCAGGAAGACTCAAGGCTGCAGGTGGAACTGGAGCAGGATGAGGGAAATGGGGGGATTGAGATGGCCAGAACAGCATCGCGCAGTACTGTAGCAGGGGATGAGGGGAAAATAACGACTGAAGAACAAAACGACGCGCCGGTAGAGGAGACAGCTCAGAAGAAATCCTCCACATTAAAAAAGGCTTGGGATAAACTGGGAGTAAATCGGGGGTTACTCGAGATGATGTTCAAGTAAGCAATTTATTTGATAAACAATTGATCAAGAGTTGTGGCTGACATGGGATGTTTTCACAGAGGGAGCGCTGCACCTATAATTGGGATTGTGAGTTGAATTTTGGAGCAGCAAACTTCTTTCTCTCATTTCGTATCCCAAATAGTGAACCATGTATTGACCATCTAACTAGGCCATGTTCCAAGCAGATGCAATTGCCACTCAGTTCCAGACGTTGGGCTATTTAATTCCGATTATTTCCATATTATCCATGCCTATTATGCCCAGAGCCAGATTCTTACAGACTAACGTTCTCAATATCATCGGAATTTGCATTGCCGCTGGAGTTGGCACGTTGGGTCTCTGGACTGCTTTGAAAGCTCGCGACAGCACTCAAGGTACCTCGACTAAGAGATTCAACTCATCTCAATCGGCAGTCAGCGCTCTATGGCTTTTCGCCAATATCTACTTTGCCAATTATCTTCGCGCGAAGTTTGTTGCACTGAGTTTTCCCGTCATTTTGTACGCTATTTTTTCGAATGTTGCGTTTACTTTTGGTCCTATGTTTACTACCTTTCAGCAGGGAAGAACCATAATACGGCGTATGCATCCCCATTCCGCAAATTTCAAGAGAGAATTACTGATAGAGTAATTGAAACAGAATTATTGGAAGCGATGTTGGTGGGAATTGCCATTGCAGCAGGTGTCAATTTATTCATCATCCCGACGTCTTCTCGGACAGTGGTAATCAAAGAAATCGGAGGCTATTTTGGCTTAGTCAAGGCCACTTTGTAAGGGTTTCCTTGATAGAAAAGAATGGAGGCGTACAATGAGAACTGACACTTCATGTAGAAATGCTCAAGCTGCATACCTACAGAGTTTAGAAAGCAGCGACATGTTTGCCACTGCTGTTATTGAAGACGACGAAAATAACGGCAAGAAAAAGAAGAAAGGAGACAAACGAGAACCCATATCATCACCACAGGGCCTGGCTTTGAAGGGATCGATTGCAGCACTAACTGGCCTGCACGGAAGGCTCTATGGCGACCTACCCTTTGCCAAACGAGAAGTCGCATATGGAAAATTAGTTGCCGAGGACTTCAAAGAGATATTTACACTATTGCGTGGTATCCTGATTCCCTTATCTGGTCTAAGTACGATTGTCGATATTTTCGAGCGTGTGGCTGCAAGGCGCGGATGGGTTCCTTCTACTTCTCCGGCAAACTCGGTACACAAACTCCAATGGGAAGATGTCGATCTTGAGTCCAAGGAACAAGAGAAAAAAGTATGGAACGAGACCATGAAAACAATGCACGAACCATTCGAGGTTCTCATAACTGCGCTTGTCGAAGGCCTCGACCATGCTGCGATTCTCCTCGAGTTTGCGCCGGCGCCGAAAAAAAAAGAAACGGATGAGGAGGCGGGGGGATCTGACCCAAAGCCTGGCCATCCTGAATTCCACAGGCATTTGGAGCAACGACTTCGAGAATTTTACGGCAAAAGAGGAGAGGCCATGAAGTGTTGGGCGAAGGAAAAGGGGCTATCCGAGGATCAATTCGAGTCAGTAACCGGAGCAAGCCCTCAAATACCCAATGAGGAACAGCACTATCGGGATCAGCAGCAGCTCTATCTTATTCTATACTTGGAGTTTCTTGTAAGTCATCCGTACCCTCCCTTGCGTATCTTCAATGCCGGGATGGTCTTTGAGATGAGTAGCGTAGCTAACACCTTGGTTCGTAAATAGCTGTACTCTGTTGGGCTAGCCGTAGAGAAGCTGATCAAGTTCGCCGATAAAAAAGTTGCAGACGGCACTATGAACAGGAAGCGGCTCATTCTTCCCGGGAAAAAGCGTCTTATCAAGTGGATTACGACTATTGGCGCACAGGAATCTGCAACAAACGATAGTTGTAAGTGTATTACCGTAGAACTGTTTTACTGGCCCCCCTGACTAATGCCAATAGCTCCCGAGTCCGGAGAAAATGGTGGTGGAAACGTTTATATGGGCGCCGGTTTCAATCCTCGAAAAGACCCCGAACATCTTCCTCCACAAACCAAGTGGCAGCACTTTGGGAACTTTCTCAGAGTAATTCCACATACTTTGGGTTCAGATGAATCTGCTTTTGGATTTCGTGCTGCGTGCGCGACTATGACGATTGGCATTGTTGGTTTCTTAGGAAATACTTACATGTGGTTTAACGAACAACGACGTATGTATTGCCAACACCATCTCTGATGCGTTTGCCCGCGAATGCTACTAGGACCTCTATTGCCGGGCTTTTGTTTATTTTCCGTGCTGTGAAAACGACACCTAATTAGAGATTTACTGACACTCGTTTTTATAGTCGTCTGGGCGTTGTTCATCATTGCAATTGGTATGAGCGAGACATCCGGTCAAGCCATATTTGGATTTATAGGAAGAGTCGTCGGAACGGCTTTGGCAATGTGAGACTTGGCAAATCCTCACAAAAACTCCCCTCTTGCTAACATGAGATTTTCCCAGGGTTCTTTCCTTGGTGATATACTACATCGTCAACGGAGAAACTGCTGGCGTCCTCGTAATGCTCTGGCTCTTCATCTTTCTAGAAATGTACTTGTTCATGAAGTACCCGCGCTGGATATCTGTCTGGATCATGGTCATCATCACAGAAGTTATGATCGTCGGTTATGAGCTCCAGGTAGCAAAAATTGGGGTCGCAAAGGCCGAATCTTCTGGACAACCAGTTTATCCAATCTACCAGATGGGGCCGTACCGTTTATTGTGTGTTGCAGGTGGATGCTTGGTCGCATTTTTCTGGACGATATTCCCGTATCCAATCTCTGACAGGTATGCTCACGAGTCCCGCTATCCACGACCGTAACTAACCTCAATCTTCTAGGTCTTGGTTACGTAGAGATCTTGGCTCAACACTCTACATGCTAGCCAACTACCACGCTGTTGTACATGCAACTATTGGAGCGAGACTCCATGGAACTGAGGGTGACATGAGTCTCAAAACTTCCCCAGGAAAGAAACTTGAAAGAGTTCGACACAAGATCTTTGGAAAGCTTCTCATACTACTTCCATCTCTCGAAGGTAAGAGCCGCCGCATAATGAGTTGGCTCTTTGACGTGGAATAACAAACTAACAAACTCTAGTACACGCGGAGTGGGAAAAATGGGAACCCAACATCGGCGGCAAATTTCCAAAAGAAACCTACCAAGACATCATCCTCCACACCAAAAAGTACCTCACCCAAACTTTCTCTCTTCAACCCCAAAATAAAACCTCTTTACTAACTCCACCCCAACTCAGAATCATGAACTACCTAACCCTAATCGCCTACGCCACAACCTCAATCTCCCACCCCGACCACCCCTCCCGCGATTCCTGGGCTTCCACCGTCCCCCCTACCCCCAACTTCCCCATGTTCCCCCAAAACGAAAACCCCGCCACCCGGCGCGCTTGGCTCAAAGACCTCACCACCCTAATCGACCGCATCGGACCAACCTCTCACTCCGTAACATCAACCATCTCCCTGCTCTCCGCATCCGTAACCCAAGGCTCACCTTTGCCTCCCTACCTCCAAATGCCCGAACACTTCAACCTCTCCAAACGGCTCGAAGCACTCGATCGCGGCATCTTAGACGCCCGCCATGTCCAGGAACCGGGCTATTCGGCTTATGCGGTGATGCAGGTTGCGAGTAGTTTGGTGAGCGATGACTTGGCGAGACTGACGGAGAGTGTGAAGGCGTTGGTTGGGGAGACGGATTTCACGTTTTCGGTGGGGGAGAGCGAGTGGAGTTTGGATACAGATACGACGAGAGGGCCTACGCGGGATGGAGCGTACTATACTCATACGAGGAATACGACGACGGATAGTGGGATTCCTGGGAAGAGGGATTAGGGAAGAGGGGCTTTGTACATTTGAGTATTATTATTGGCGTTTTTGTTGTACATGGGATATGGAAATTGGAATAGAAAGCCTAGACTAGATTGGAGTTTCAATTTTGATTGGGGGGAGGGCATCGAGGAGCAATACTGGCTTCAAAAACAGGGATACCTAATGTCTGTTAATGCACCTAGTTGTATATTCAATATATGAATATAAATTTGCCTTTGGAAAGCCAAATTTGTTTTAAGTATATAGATGAGTTTTGAAACACTAGAAAGAACTGACTTTTCTTGTTACAGCTGTCTTAGCAATGGCGTGTAGCTGCCATCCGAAGGCCATCCGAAGTGCAGAAACGACTGTTTTGAGCCCCAGGGGTTACCTAGCTGCACGCCTATAGCCTCGACGATCTCCACGTCATTCGGTCTTTCAAGGTCTGTACTTCGTAACTTCGTATTTGTGTTTCATTTATCACGGTTCATCTAGTCATAATGAATTGGTATCGTAAACCCCCAAACTCCACGCTAAAGTCAAGTAAAACAAACAGCCCTATCCATAACCCATAAGTATACCCAATATGTGCGGCCGAACCATGTCGATTTATGCATGATTAGCATCGTACCAACACTTGGTAGTAGCTGCTCAGCCTAGATCCATTTCCTCTTCTGCACTAATAGTCTTTTGCTGTTCCATGCTAGATTCGTACCACTCCCCTCGGGTCCATCTGACGATAAGGTTGCGGGCTGCTTCGGTGAGATCTTGATAACCCGGGTTGTCTTTAGGAAAAAACATGGCTACGAAGAACAAGTGTTAACTAAAAATCACGGTAGTCGGTAGGGATATCTTACTCATATGTGCACCTGCCTCATCACTTGCGCTATCATTAATTGCCTCCCTCCAAAACAGTTTTGCGTCGCTCTTCGGAAGGTTGCAAAACGTCCTTTGGTTCCCAACAACACTGCCCACGATACTCCCAGTCTCCTTACTCACAGCCTGCTTCCCAAGTCTCGTATACAAATTGCCCCATCCAACCTCTAGTTCCTTGTTGAGAGTTACCATGCCGCTGACTCTTTTTTTCAATTCTTCGCCTTTCATTAGGCAGCCAACGAACTCCAAATGTGAACCCACCCAGCCCCAACCTTCGGAGATCTTGTCGCGGTTTACGAATGCTGCTGCGCCTGCTCCCGTGATGGCTGCTACGCCTCCTGCTGCCAATGCTATCTTCCCCCATTTGGCCCACGGTGAGTCTGGTACTGGCGGAGCTGGTAAGGCTGCAGGTGCTTTCTTTTTCGTATCTGTCTCTGCCTTGGTGGCAGCGTTCGTACCCCAAATCGCCCCGGTCAGCTCGCTGAGCTGTGTAAGCGCAGACGACGCTGAATTGTAATGTCCTTCCGCACCATGTGCCACTACGCCTGGCGATATTCCAAGATATGGAGTGTCGAATGCTAGGACGCCTTGGATGTACGGAAACATGAGGGTATTGAGAGGCGCGCTTGCGTTTCCGGAGAGCACAGTCGAAGTGGCGGCGGTATCAATAGGTTGGTCGCCCGTAATAGTGAGGACCGTATCTGCTGCCACTATTCCGCCCATCGAGTGGCCAACAAGTATAACATGCACAGAGGGATCAATCGTCGGAGACGGGGTATGAGAGGTAACTTCGATATCGATGACCTTTTCTAGAAGCCTGCCCATTCCAAAACATTAGAAATCATCCAACAAAAAAATAACACCAGAAACAAAATAAAAGAAATCATACCAATCTCTAAACCTAGAAACACATTCTCCCAAATCACCTCTGGTCTCAAACTTGGGATAAACGATAGCTTGGACATTGATCTTTGGCAAGGCGGAGGAAAGGACCTTGGTAAGATGGTTTGGGAATTCCCCAAAGGTATCATCGCCTCCTTTGAAGCCGTGTATAAAACACAGCAGCAGAGTTTTCTTCATGGTGGTAGCTGCATTGCTTTGTATGCAATGTATGGGAAGTTTGTAAGTTGATAGTCACTGAGACATTGAGCTGGTGCGTCAGCGGATGTTTCCCCCCGCAATGTCTCGGAGATGAATTATAAAACACCGATTGGCTGGAGATGTGGTGGATTAACATACTCCAAAAATCTTGAGTCCTGACAAAACCACCACACCATCATCTTTTCATCGTTTTTTGAGTCTGGTCAACACCATGCATCAACCATCTGGGCCTAGTGGTTTGGGTAGCAAATGGTGTTGTTAAGTACATCTTCAAGCATCTGGTCTGAAAACACCTGAAAAGCAGTCATATTTATACAGAGAGTTCTGGCACATTTGATCACCTTTGACCATATTATCAGCGGGGAATATGCAGAGTGCAAAGAAAAATCATTTATTGTCCTAGAAATTCAATTGTCCTTTTTCGACATCGCAGGTACTCCCAAATATCTCCACTTGCTTCTCGTCCCAAGATATTCCAAACAATCCGCGATCTCGGAGAGACTGGGGAAATTGTTGGTCTTCTTTGACAATACATGTTCGAAGTATCCGTATCTCTCCGCTCATGTTGTCTCAAACATTCCTAGGATCTCTTGAAGGCTGACGCACTTGTTGGTCCTGTTTGACAATACATGCCCGAAGAACCCAAATGTATTCAAGATACTTACCCAAAATGTTGGATCATAATCCCTTTTGTCAATGAAATAAACCCTCCAATGTTTACTCTTGTTCTTTTCTTCTTTATCCCAAAGTTTTGCGAATGCTTTGACTTATTTCTGCTTCTTGGCGCGGCCTACTGCCTTATTTGCTCTCCTTGCTGCTGCGTAGGCCTTATTTACCTCCCTCTTTAAGTGTTTTCTCTAATTCACACGCAGAAAGTTAGTTATTGCTTATTATTTTTGTAAGGAAATCTTACCTCCTCGTCTGGGTTTATGGCTTCATTATGCTTATTAGTCATTTCCTCCGTGGCATCACGAATCAACACTCCGCAGATCATCATGGCTTCGTCGTGGAGTGGTAAACCTTGGCCATGGAATCTCCCAAGCGCGACCTGGTCCTGGTGACACCGCTGGAGGTGCTCGTATGCGCCCCTTGGTGCTTTCAACTGGCGCTGGCACTTTGGGCACTTGATCAAATAGGGTTTTTTGGTGGTGATGTTGAAATTGGTTTTGAAGCCTGCTGGTGGTCCCCAGTAAATGAGTCGCTCATTGGCCCCAACCTTGCTCATATCCATAGACTTTCTCACAAAACCCTTTAGCAACTCCATATGAGAATTCAAAGAATCTGGGGTAGATTGGCGAGGCAAATCTTGATAAGAATTGGCAAGAGGGCCTTGAAACCCTTGAGATGCGGGACCAGCTGGGTAGTAGGATGGCGCGGGAAACCCCCCGAAAGGGAGGTAGCCGTTCAAAGCATCAGCGTTGTCACCTTGGACGTTGTTCTGAGGGTTGAAGTTTATTTGATTGCTTGGGTGTAGCTGACTGGGAGCGTTGCCAAAGCCACTTTGCTGATCGGCTGTACTCTGCTGGATGATATCGTCAGGTCGAGTCGCTTGATATCCTGTGGGTGGCGAATAGCCGTTAGCATTAATACTGCCTCCGTTGATAAGGTTCAATCTCTCCAAAGACACGAGTCTTCAAAAGAGAGAAGTATGAGAGTTACCTTTTTGCGCGGTCAATATGCTGTCTCTTTCATAATAACCCATAGCACCGCTGCTGCGTCCTAATCCCATGGTGTGATTGATCTGGCTGGATATCGCCATGTTGCTCACTCCTTGCTGACCCCCAACATACATAGTGTGGTCTTTAGATCCAGACTGGTTGATCATCATAGCATTCTCAATTGGTCCTATACCCGCAGCGCTGGGGTATTCGTTCGGTGTACTGTCAGGGTTTGGTCGCATGTCGAGGTTGTGCTCTCCTCCCGCGTACTCGCTCTCCTGACCGGTGTTGGCATCGTTAATTAAATTGGGATCGTGGCGCTGATTGAAGGCATGTAGCTCTTCAGCTTTCTCCTCAATCTCAAGAGCTTCATCAAACGACGAGGCGCCGATATTAGCATCGAGATGGTGTTGGAGAGAGTCGGACATATTGTGAAGTCGTCAAGTTTCCTTATGTTGTTGGTTCGGGCAGGCACAAGTGAACTTGCGCAAGACTTTGCACCATGAATTATCTCAAGCAGCCATGCAAGAAGGGCCGAATAAATGAGAGGGCAACGGGAATGTCAGTGGCATACGATTCCACAGCTAGTAGTGCATGTGTGTTGTTGCTGATGCTGGGTGTTGAGTTGACGAATCTTGGGAAGCCGGTAATTGACGTTTGTGCGTGTTTTCCCCGCGAGACCGGCCACCCAAATTTTGGTTCTTGAGCCTTCAATTCACCGCGTATCTGTCAGAAGCGGAGTCATCAGAGCGGCGCTATCGATGGAATGCCGAAGAAGGAGTATGCATCGTTCAATTTGAGCTGTTTTCCAAGTTTGTATCTAGTTTGTCGAGATTATGGGTCATTTCAAACACTTCTGCCCTCTATTTTTTGGTTCATTGAGCATCGAGGCCGATTGTGACATGGTACTCTAGATAGCACGCTTTTTCTTGTGTTTATACTTGAGTTTCGAGGCTCTAATTACTACGGAGTGCCGTATTTGCGCCCTGAAACTTTTGTGCTATTTTGGTATCCAGAATAACATGATAACAACACCTGTAGAATTCTTCACAAACTCGTCAAAACTTCAGTCAGTCTTGTCGTTGTTGTGATGTATGTCGGAAGCTCTCAATGAGAACATAGTAAGTCATTGAAAGAAAGTGGGCGAATAGCTCGCTAATTACGCGAGGGGATGAATGAACTTCGACAATATTCAGTCAGTTTTGTGGTTATTGTCGGAAGACCTATAACAGATGGTCAGTAGCATTTGAAAGTAAGTCAGCGAATAGGCCGCCTAAATTCGCTTAGTTACGAAAGCATGTAGAATTTTGAGGTGAATAGGAGAGACGCCCCTGAGTCGACAGACGGGGGTCTGGCCCACTTCTTTATCAACTCCCACACAAGGCTACACTTTGCGATTCCTTCCTCCTACCAACCTACCCACTCGCGGCGAAATCAATTTTTGCGATCCACTTGCTCCTACTTGCCTACAATCAACAATTCCCTGGCTATTACGAGGTCATACGCAGCTGTTTACGATTGATACAGCGGGCCGATAGCGATATCAACGACTTGACAAGATGTCGCATTCCCACAAGGGTAAAGAGGCCAAGGAGTCTGGTAGCAGTCAGGCCATCGAGGTAGGAGACCATGATAATATCGCTTTCGGTGTGGCAGAGGCTAACCCTATGCTGGCACGTCATAATGTATTCAGCGCTCCTGCAGACCAAAACCTCGACGCCGTCGATGCTCAACAACATAAAAGTTCCCCAAATGGCCCAAACCTTCCACAAATTCCTCCAAATTATAGTGTCCCTCAACAAGTGTGTGTACAAGCATTCACTCAATTCTACGATGATGTTACCCATCACCTCAAGAATAGCGAGCGACGTGATCTTGAGAATGGAATCTGGAAAGCCGCTCTTAATTCGTTCGGGCCCGCGATGGCTACGCTTAATTGCCTTTGGCCGGAGGGACTGAATAACATGAATCTCGATCCATTTGAGGGTTCAGCAGTGGATGACACCGCTGAGGTATCCGAGTTGAGCAACGACGATATCGGTCCGAAGCAATTGATTCCCATGAATCTTGATGTACTTGAAGATCCAGCAGTGGATGGAGCTTCTGAGTTACCCGAGTATCCGGAAGACTTCGACGCAAACCTTTTCGCTGGTGGTTATATTCTGCCCATGGAGATGAGCATCAACGATATTGGACCCAAGCACAAGATTCTCATGGAGAAGAGCAGTTGGATTTTACTCGACGGCCCATGTATCCTCATGTGTCCAGTAGACGGCTGCCAATCCTACGTATTGAATAGCCTCAGCGGCGCATGTACCCATCTCAGAAATCACCGTGATCGCCCCAGTCATGAGGTCTGGCTCGGTATATATCCTTGGGCGAAAGACTTTAACCAGTACCAACGTGCCCTGGCTATTTGCGGCGTTGGGGTTGTAGGTGCTTCTGATGCTCAGATCGATGCTCATAACCAGGCTATTAATAACGTAAGGCTTCCTTCCGTGCGAATTCAATTCAGTGGCTAACTCTTTGGTACACAATTAGCGTCCTCAACGTCTGGCACCTGCTGTCAAGACTCCCCGGACATAGTCTTCCTCCTTTGAAAACGTCTACGAACTGTGCGGTGAGCTCCGACATGGAGGATGCTTCTCGAGATATCTGACGGCACTCGTTCTCACTGGACACTTCGACACGACGACAATGAAACGTGCTTTCAACATATGATACTGCCGATTGGGTTTTTGCACACAAATACAGATATCTTGTCATTTTCTTCCGGAAAGAACATAACCACTACCCGCTCTGTTGGGCGGTTATTATCTAGGATGATTCTTTCCCCATTTCCTCACAAAAGATACCCCCTTGCCACCAAAACCAACCTTCACACATCGGCCCTTCTATTGTATCCTCTAGCATACGATGGCAGCAATTGTTCAGGACACAGTCACGATTACTTGGCTACTGTACATTCTCTTGGACAGGGAATAATCTATACCGGCTCTGCCGCTGTACGATTATTCTCTAGGATGGTTCTTTTCCCACGCAAACACGATACCCTTTTCCTTTTCCCAAAAAAGCCACATTGGCACTTCTATTAATTCACACCTTGGCGACCGAGTACGGCTTGCGAGCTGCTAGAGTCCGGGAGATACTTCAGGACACGATCACGAATACTTCACTGTACGTTCTCTGGGACAGGGAATAATCTATGCCGGCTCTGCTGCAGCACGATTATTCTCTAGGACGGTTCATTCCCCTCTTTCACCACAAAAAACGATACCCCTTCCCTCTCCCTTCCACCAAAAGAACACCCTTGCAC
Source organism: Hymenotorrendiella dingleyae (assembly GCA_003988905.1). Classification (NCBI taxonomy): domain Eukaryota; kingdom Fungi; phylum Ascomycota; class Leotiomycetes; order Helotiales; family Helotiaceae; genus Hymenotorrendiella; species Hymenotorrendiella dingleyae. Next base: position 67,701 of record QYAP01000078.1, read on the forward strand.
ACACTTCTGTACCCCACTTTACCCTTTCTCATACGACTCACGAGTTGTTTTGGTATCTCGTAAGCAGACTGAGAAGGTTTCCCGCACAAAAAAAGATACCCCACTTCCCCCAAAAAGCACATTTCTGTATTTTCCTTCATCCACGCACTTGAGCGCGTTTTATTGTATTCCAGAACGAAACTAGAGTTGGACATCGAAGACGGTGCTGTCTTTCGAATGGTATGTTTGTCAGGACTTGGGGATTGTAGTCTTGAAGACTTCTAGTTAGTTACTGCAGAATCAATCACGAACATTGTACACGACATATGCTATGATTGACTTGATAAGTGATATGTTGATAGTATTGCTGTAGTAAACGGGGTGTTGCGATCTTCGTCGTCCTAATGGCTTCCGACGCGGCGACGCTTCTTCGAGAATCCCCAAAAAGCAACTCCCTTTCCTTCTTTTTCATTCAGAGGTACAGTACAATAGCGATATGATATCGTGAAACTCTTACAAGTTACCACCACCCCAAAAAACTCCTCCACAATCACACCAACTCTCCAACCGGTCCCCTCATTTCCCCCCTCACAACTCACCTACCCTGTTACGGCTGCGGGGTAACAGGGTAACCGAGTTGTGCAAGCGAAACCCCCCCTTCTTCCCTTCCCCTTCCTCCCCTAAAGAACACCCAAATCCCCATCAAAACCACTCATCTCACAGTCCCCAATCAACCTACTACGCCCTCCTTCCACTTACTCCCTCCCAGATTTCAAAAATGTTTCTCGCCATCACAACTAACTTACCCTGTTACACCTTCACAGGGTAACCGAGTTGTGAAAACCTCCCCCCCCCACCCGATATTATCCCTTACTAATAAACCCTAAATCCAACACTCAACTACCCACCTTACAGTCCCCTACCAGCCTACCACCCCCCCCCTCCTCTTAACCTCTCGCTAGATTTCAAAAATCATTTTCGCCGTCACAACTCGCTTACCCTGTTACACCTTCGCAGGGTAAGCGAGTTGTGATAACCTCCCCCCCCGCCTTCCTTTCCCCCCAAATAAACCCTAAGTTCAACATCTCAAGTACTCTCCTCGCCATTCACAATCACACTAAGACCCCTTCAGCTATTCCCTCCCCTAATTTCACGAGTTATCCTCACCATCACAACTCGCTTCCCCTGTTACACTTTTACAGGGTAACCGAGTTGTGATAACCCCCCTAAAAAACCTTCGCGGAAGACCAAAAAACTTTTCATTTCAAAAAGAAGATTTCGGGACCAAAACGCAAAAGCATTAATCTCATTGAACACAAGAATCCAATATTACAAAAAGTCTCTTATTCGAGCCCCCTAAATCTACCGATTGCCTTTGCCGCAGAACTATATTACCAAAAACAGCCTCAAATCTCCTAGGTAGCCCGCAATCCAAAGTTAATTGAGACACGAAGAACTTTCCATGCGCTGCCAAACATATTTATTAATTAAGTTCATCCTAGTCCAAACCTCCATCATCCATGCATCATCTACCCTTATTCCCACAGCCAATCCACCATCGTTCACCGTAAAAAAAAGACAACGCCTATGTTTATAATTCCCCAGTCTGTGGTGTCACTCCCAGTTTGGGCCTTCTGTACACGAACTTGAAAAATTATCAAGTCCATCAATTATTACGCCATGTTCAATGCAAAAACCGCAAATCGTCATATGCAATGCAATTCGAGCAGTTTTCCCCCTTTCCAATCGCTCCATTCATTATTTTTAAAGCCACGTTGGTATATCCCAGTCTTCTAGTATGCAAAGCCCCCATAATTCGAGTTTCGTCCTTGTCCGTGCCCAAGGTTCTGGTAGCCTGAGCTGGGCTCGGTGTCTTGGTACATCGTCGTTCGTCGGTCGTCGTCCATTAACGGTTCCTTAACTTCCCAGTTGTTTTGCTTGGTTCCGACGGAGAATTCGAGATCTTCTCGGGTGATGGAATCCCAATACTAAAGATATTGTTAGCAAGTCCCTATATATAAAAAATGCAGCCAGACAAACTTACCTTGTATACCATCATCACTGCTAGTAAATTGCAGATAGTGGCAAAGAATAATCCATCGAGGTAATGCTGAATAGCGTTGCAGATAGTGTTGCTGAAAACATACAAGACGACCTGGCCTACAATCAGGAACATGGCCCCGAAAGCAATATCTCCAAGTGGCCAGCGGTCCTCGAGAGTATTTATCACAAGAATGGCCTGCATAATAACATATACAGCCAGCATAATGGCGGAAAGAAGATAAACGACGATGAAGAGACCGGTTGTGTGTGTGGGACCAAGGCCAGCCCAACTCTTGAAGGTCGCGAGCGAGACGAGAAAGCTAATTGCGAAGAATGCAAAGCTGATTGCTCGAAGAAGCCATACCGATAAGGTTGTGCCATCTTCATATAATTGGAAGCCAACGAATCCATTGATGAGCAAGCATGCAGAAAGCGCAGAGGTGAGCCCGTTTTGTCCGGCAACGAAGTATGGATATGCGGAGCTACCGGCGGGTACTACTCCAGCGTCGAGAATGAGGGAGATACAGGTGAGTCCCATGTAAAGGTAGAAGAAGGCGATGATTTCTTTGCGACCTGGAAGTGGAGAGATTAGCATCAAACTGTCGATCCGGGGACGTAGCGCGCGACGTACCGACAGCTGTAAATTTACTGCGGACATGTAGAATCATAATAACCGTCATTATTAGCGCAATGATATGCATAAACGAGGCAGCGCCCTGGAAAATTATTGTGTTGGCGAGTTCGATATTGCGCGCAAAGCAATCGGCCTCAATTCCGTACGAGTTCGATGTCGTCGAGAAGTAGCCCACGAGCGGGCATAATGGTACCGCTGCCTGCGTACATATCGAGTCAAACGACCCGAAACCCATCTTGTCTCTCCCTTCCTGCTAATCCTACAGTATTACTATTCGAAGGTATATCGAAGGTATGTTGGAAGTACGGCCGAATGATCGAGCTCGGGAGGCTGGTGAACGGCCCAAAGGAATGCAGCGCCGACGAGGGTATGAAAGGTCGTAAAATATTGCAATAACGAATGTCGAATAAAGAAGCGACAGTGAAGCTCCGCTGGAGTTGACTTTCTGCGGTGCGGGGGAGGAGAGGCTCGTCGCTGCCAAAGGGGTTGCCACAACAAACTTGGGATGTCGTTGAAGTCTTGGCATTTGGGTCGCTAGCAGCAACGGCGTTAGTGCATCGCTATTTTTAAATTTGAGATGAAGACCCGTCATGTGATATCGAAATCGACAACTTCATTTCTACTCCGTATACTTTAATGATTTTGACAGAGAACCATGTTCGTAAAGGTCTCGAAGAATTTGCTTTTAGGGTTAAATTCTAATTAATTCGTATGCAGAATGTCTACTCAAGTCACGTTTTCTAGGGGGCGTAGGTACCTACTACTCACAGCGACTCTACGAAGAAGGCCACTTTCGAATACCGCAATAATTGATCTGAAGACCACCAAGGGAGGCTCTCCGCTGGAACTTCAAAGCGTTCCCGAGTTGGGTTAAATCATGTTGCAGACAACAGGATATGGCCAGAAATTGGTGCAACCTTCAAGTCACCCTTTTCGGAGTGCAAATGATGAGAAACCTCAATACTTGAACACGACGTGCAAGAGTTTCTCAACACAAAGCTGTTCCCTGTTGCCCCGATGCTCGCCATCGCCGATCTTGAAGGCGGAGCTTGATAATAGTACATCAAATTCCTTCGAGACAAGATTCGAGAGGTGCCTGGATACGGTTCCAAAGGGTTCGCCCAAAGTGGTGTCCCAACCGGTTGCATCCAGGCAATAGCCGGCAGGCTTCCCAACATGCGCTCTCTGAAGGCTCAAAGTCGGTGACCCGATCAACAACATGAACTGTTGTGGACCTTGTCTGCCGGGGGAGCAAAAGGGGGAAGTGCAATTGCGCATGGCGGGACAGACTAGACAACGAGATGGCGTATCACTCAAAAGGGGACACATTGCCTTGCAAGAGCCACCTCGTGTAAAAGCGAAGGAAGAGATTTCGAGTTGAGGGAGATTTCAAAGACAAGACATGTAGGGAGGGCGGGTACTTGCATTGATTGCATGCAATAAGAACCAGGGAGAAAACTAGCGGTCGCGAAGCGGTTGCGTGGTTGATGGGGCTTGCTGTATGCGCCTTTGCAACCATTTATAATTTGATGTGACTCCTACCCTGTGCTTCGATGTCGTTGCCAATACAGGAAGGGCTCGTTAAGCAAGGAATTTGCCGACTGAGCAGATGACTGGTAGGTTTGGATGCCATCCTTCGACGCAGATGTTTCAGCAACGAATGAGAAAGCAGACTGTGCGACACGTAGTCAGGGAGGCCAGCGAGGTCAGCTTTTTTTCTTTGTTTTTTGTTGAAGGGAAAATTGTCAAGGTTGGTTGAAGAAAGGCAGGAAGCGAGCAACGAATGGGTTGTAGGCACCGGTTTGAGCCTTGGTGGAAGTCTCGTGCGAGATGCATTTCGATAGGACAGAGAGGACATGGGGAAAATGGGCAAAAACCAGCATGTTTGGAGGTGCATTGCGACGTTGGACAACACGGCTGACACTCATCCTTGCGCGCTCCGTCGACGAGCATTCGGTCAAACCGCTTTTGCCTTGACTTACATATGATATGATATGAGATATGGAGGAAAGGAGTTGAGCAGCGGCGTGCAGCCACTAGGAGCACGCATTAGGGTGCATTTGAGGTGAAATCCGTCGGTGTTGTTGGATTTTGCCGGAAATCTCTTTACCTCCACAACGAACCACCCTCGTGTCATAGGCATCCGAACAGGGTGCCGCATACGTCGTTTGACACCATTTCCATCTCATCCCACCCGCCGCCAATTTTTGCACCACCTCGCAGTCATTCATAGCGAAAGTGTGTCAAAGCCGCGGCGGAATAACTGGAGAAGAAGACCGGGAGCCGGTCACCTCGCACCCAATCAAGACGAAAGAAAAGGGGGCGGGCGTCCCAAAATCTACGATATCCGTCGCAGCAGAAGCACGACGACGAAGACGACCACCACCACCACGACACCTCCACGACACCACCAGGCAGGCAGCTTCTCCGCTCTTTCGGGTGCACGAATAGGAACAGGCAGCGGGGAACTGATCGGCCAGCCTTGCGCGGAACCCTCGTTGTGCAAAGACGACACCTGCGCTATCGATAGCCAGAATTACACAGCGTTCCGCCGGTATGTAGAGTACACTAGTAGGAGTGAGAATGGCCCGGACCATCATCCTGATTCGGGCGGATGGTTCACGCAAGGGAAGGAAGGCGAAGGTTATCAAAAGATTCATCCTTCTGCTCAACCTCAACCGCACATCCCACGCGCCTAGCACCAAGACGTGAGGGCTGCACCAAGGTTTGGCCCGGCAGGTAAGAGGGTAAGGTGTCGCTTTGCTTGCTTTGCGCGACCACGACACCGAATCAATCCCGGATGATGTCGATAGTTGCTGTTGATAGAGTAGATGCGGTCATCTTCCAACACTCTTGATCCTACACTACGACAGTACCTAGCTACACCATGGGGACCGGCACCTTTTCCCGCCTCCTAGTCTGTGGCCAGATTGGGTCGATTGGATTCGGTATTTTGCTCATCTTGCCATCGTGGTTGAAACGGAATCATGTCCCAAGATCTCCGTGGAAGTTGGACCATGTAAAACAACCCAGGCGAGGACGAAGGCCTAATAAAGCTCGAACCGAAGCGGAGAATGTGTTGGTGACTTGGTACATTTTGACGCCCGGGCAATAACGCGAACCAATTCCTAACAAGCTTCGGATGGGTTGTACGAATGCGTATGGTGCTGTGCCATTGATTCGGACTTCCCAGCATATCCGTATGATAGTCTGCTTTTCCTGCCCCTTTTCTCGCCAACTGCAAAGCGCCATACAAGCGAGATGGGTGATGTACAGTTCCGCTATGTGATTACTCAGGCGGTTGTCAGAAACAGGAGCGTGAGGAGGAGCAAGCAGCTGGAGCTGTGTGGCTTTGTACTGTACGGTACATGACTACTCCCTGGAACGCCACACAGAAGTAGCTGGTGGTTGCAGGGCTGCAGGCGAAGCTCCTAGGCTATCCATGGATTTGACATTTGATAGTCAAAAAGCGTCGCATGATATGTTTCGCCGGGTGGGATTTATTGGGTGCATGCGTGTTCTGGACGATCAAATCAGGTGCCTTCCATGCCTTTCAAAACAAGAAGCCCAGAGCGTAAGTTGGAGCTGGCGGCTGCAAATAATGCAAATAGTCTCGAAGTGCTCAACCTTGATCTGGCGGGCGGAGTTGGTGCCTCGGTCAATTATCATTTGCAGGCCACCACCACGGCGGTACGGTGCTGAGCGACTACTGGTCGCATCGGGCAATTAATCGTTGCCGGATTTGTGGCGTACTAATAACTTAATAAGTAATAAGCGGAGTAATTCGCAAATTGAATGCATGCCGTACGGGTAAGCAGACTGTAACATGTGGTATTGTTGTCCAGATATGGTGATTCTCGAATTGCGCGGTCAATGTCCACTCCAACCTCAAACCTTGAAACTCAAAGGCGGCTAAAGTGGCATTGGCATCAGCTCGGGGTGGGTAGAGACGCGATGATAGAGAGACCCCGCTCACCGCAACACAAGGCGCAAGATGGGGGCCCCCAATGGCATGGCATGGCATGAAGCCATTCTCGGTGATATTATTGTTGCACTTATTAAGGACTGTGATATGATATGGTGTTGGAAAGCATAATTCGGTCTTGATCGTCGGCCCATCCCACAAATAATCTGGCTGACTCAAACGTGCAGCGCATGCGAGTGAGTGAGTGAGTGAGTGCCCGCCAAGCACTAGCGACGATGGGATCAGTACGCAACTCGCGAGAGAAGCAACCTCATCGCCAACCGAGACGGCGCATGCAAATCACAAATCACGCAAATAATGGCACCCCTCCGATCTTCACCTCACATAGCCTTCTTCATCGTACTTCGCACCACGATTTCCCCCATCGGTGTTGAGATGACGGAAAGGGAAAATGTGAGGGCCTGGCGCCATCACCAAACAAGTGCAACACGACTTTGCACTCACTCGTGCTCACTCGCTCCACTCCGCCCTCTCTCTCAACCGTTTGCCCCCCGCCGCCTTCCGAAACAGAAATGAAAAACTGGCCAAAACTTTGTCTCCAGCCCAACAGATGATGCGTGACGAGCATCTTGCAGCGCTGTCCCAATCCGGAAGACTTCGACGGCATGTACTACAGTGGAGAGTCCGACGATGGCCAAGAGTCCCGGTAGCCATGAGGCACATGGTCAAGCTGATGTCTATCTCGCTCACCGGTGCCAAACTTAGTTGGAGACAGCATTTATCAGCTAATATCGCCATACAGCCTTGGAACATCGAACATCGCGCTTTGAGGTCTGAGGAGAAAGCTAGTTACGCGTTCCACTCACTCCATCACTGGTTATGCCGAATGGCAAAGGTATCATCACGGGTCTGAAGTTACGAAGTCGCCCTTCAAGACAACGCCATGATGAGAGGAGGAGTAAGGACATGCCTTCCTGGACGACCTACCACTTCCTCAATCAATCGCCATGGGCCTCGTGCTCTTTCTGTTCTGCTGCTCTCCTTGTTTCGTCTCTTTCGGCTTATCAGACCTGCGGTGTGCTCTTTCTTTGCTTGCGGCGTCAATTCGATATCAAAATCCGATTCGCCACCCAGTGGTGGATTACCCAAATGAAGTCAAAAACTACTCGTCTGTCAACAGAGTATCACCATTTCTCAGTTACGAGTTGGAGTTCCTACTATGGCTCCCTTATTGAGCTGCTTTTCTTCTGGCCGACGGTTAAATCAAGGTTCATGGAACTACACAGAACGCTGATGTGACCCCCAACCGGATCGAATTTTTCTTGAGCACATCTCCACCACCGAGCACAACACCACCTAATACTTGTTGATGCAGGCGATGTATATCAATTAATAATGCTGTATTGGCGCAGATAACGGAATCGTTGCTCTTGCCGAGGGCCTGTCCTGTATCCTAGGCATGCTTCGGATTGTCATGCTTCATATTGTCCGCCCGATTATTACTTTCAACCTCTTCCATAGAAGTCATCCGTATCAGCCCACCCCCCTGTTTTGCGAGAGAAGGCTTCGCGATCTTCAAAGGGGGTTTGCCCTCGGTACATGCCATCAAGTACTGCGCGGAGTACGGAAACGAACATAACCCGTGTGCCATAACTAGCTAGCTATGCACTTACTGAAGCAGTCAGAAAGGGATGACTCTCGGTGTTTATGATCAGCCTGATTCATAGCATACGATTGCACTACGTAAGGACGTTGGACAAGGAGCTGAGAATTGCAAAGTGTTACTACGCGCATTACGAGAACTCCAATTCAGCGCAAATTACGACTTTTCCCCGCAAGCTTTGTGACGTTCCAATGAGGGAGGGGGCTTTGCCGTGTGCATCTGGCCGCTGTTCCTTTTGGAGGTTTGACATTTGACAAAGTTTTGTGGCCTGGCGTGAGAAAGTGCATTTGTTCTCATCCATCGGGCTTGCGGCTGGTTGCCCCTCCTGGTACATGCGGTAGATTCCAGAAGATTTCCGTATCGCCCCTCACTACTAGGCTAGTGAGTGAGTAGGGGGTGAGTAGGCCCCCCGAGCATCTACTAGCGCCTCACTATCCCGAGCCAGCCTTGAACTTTCCAAGAATTTTGCTCAAGAAGGAAGTCGGTTTGTGTTTCGTTGGTTGGCCCTCCGATGGGTGATGGTGGACACCTACAAAGCGAACCAAGTGCATCCATCCAAGAACAGAACGGGCCAGGATTTGTTGCCGAACCCAGCATTTTCTTTCTCAATAATGCCACCCCGTCCATCCTAGCGGAATCTCACAATTCGAACTCGGTGTCACCCTTTACCGCCAATCAGGATGAGGGCCAGGAACACTGGAATATCTCCCGAGCCCGAGACCCCCCGCCGGCGGCGTTTTGCTTTATTATTGTTGCGTGCCAGGTAAAGATGGGTGCTTTCGCTAGGCTCAGGCTCTTGCTCAGGCGGGCTCAGGGCTCCTGTGCAAGCCGGAGCGCGTTCAGGAAGTCTACAAGCCATTGAAGCCAAGCAAGCACACCAGCTCAACGCCGGAGGAGCATGCGATTCGGTGGCATGCTACTCTCGCGTGCATAGCCGTCTGTCTAGATCCAGATGTGGAGGGGTTGTTTTTTCCCAGGCAGGACGACGGCTTTGTTGCAGTCATCCAGCTACCAGATACCAGATACCAGATTCCCTCCATCACGGCCGACGAGGATGGCGGATAGTCTAGCAGACGGATGGGCTCGTAGCGGTCAGGAAAAGCGGCACTCGCAAACTTTGCATACGTGGATGATGATATGATGCAAAGTGCTTGAGTGCTTGACCAACCCGCCCATTATTCCAAGCGCAGTGCGAAGCAGGAGACCAGACTGACTTTGGGTCGGTCAGCAATTGGACCCGTAGCTGAGTCTCGCGGAGTCGCAGTTGCGCGCTACTTGGCACCTCACGAGTTTGCCTGGGGGGTGCCGCTTTTTCTCGCCCATGGCGAGATTGGTTTGGTCGTAACGCGCACTATCAGAAAATGATTGAAGTGCGTGAGTGGGTGAGGGAAGACGTGGTAGAGTAATAAATCCGCCCCCTAGATCTGTCGCTTGATTCGCTTCTTTAAGCCGTTGATCCAGGAGCAGGCCAGGAGCTCGTACCGTACATCCCAACCCGAGAGTGATTTGCAACCCAAGACACGAGCCTTTCTAAACGGAACGCGCATCCATTTCTCCCACCCAAAAATTACGCTTTTCCATTTTATTATGTGCTAGGTAGCCTACGCCTCCTTCACGCGCACTCCACCACGAACTAGCTCGCATCTGCCCGCAGAATGTCAAATTATTGGTGTGCAGAGAAATGAATTGGCTTGACTGTGACTGAATGGGCTCGCACGCACGCACTGGAACGCGAGCGCCGTTCTGGATGCCTCCGGGCTCCTACCTGCTTGGAGCAAGCTCTCGAGTAGGCTCAGGTTCGCTCGCCTTGTCTTGCCTTCCTGGTCCAAGGAAATGTGCGAGGAGCGAGTGCATGCCGGGCTCCATGATAATGTGTGCACTTATTGCAAAGTCGTATCATGGAGCGGATGCGTGGGCGTGGGCGTGGGCGTGAGCTTGGTTTGATGATGCTGATGGATGCTTCTTTGGACCAGCGGTCCGATAGGTACATTACAGACGCATTACAGACGGGAATACAATTCATTCAGTCATAGATGCGGTACGAAGTGATGCGGTACGAAGTACGATACTGGTACTCTAAGGTGCTGTAGAGTCCTTGAGGAGGGGGCAGAAGGGGCAGCATTATGGCATGGCATGGCATGGCATGGCGGCATCGCAGGAGGGCAGGAGGAGAAGGAGTGAGTTGCTTTGCTGGGTGGCCTCCAACGCAAAGCAAAGCGAAGCAAGCAGCAAAGAAGGACGGCATGCAGCAAAACCGTCGATTGCCCCCCTTTCGGTGTGATTGGCTAGGATGTGACTGGTTCCCAAGCCCAGACACGACACTTGGACCCAGCAGCAAAGCAACAGACGGAAACAGGCCCAGGCAGGCTCAAGCAAGCATACCGGTCACCCACCGTAAACTCGGGGGCGGCAGTATCAAACCAAGAAGCCAAAAAGAGATTTTTTGCCATCGATATTAGAAAAATATACAATGCCCGTATATTCGATGAAACCCAATTGGCCCACAGGGGGGCCGATGAGTGGCGCAGGGGGCCCGCATACTGGCGCACAGAACTTTAGCTCCAGTTTTACCAGCCAAGAGTCAAAGGCATTACAGATCTACAACCCCCGCAGCCTCCCTATTCGTTGAACCCCCTGGTCGATAGGGTTTATAATCTTTATAGCGATCGTTATAAAGTTGTGACGACCGCTACAAAAACTGTGGCAGTTCTTGGTGGATACCATTCTCCGTGCTTCTCCATGCCACATTAGATGCCACACATATGCCCCAGACTAGCTGCTTCTAGTAATCGAATTATAAACTTTTGCATGGCAAAAAATCTCTAAAAGAGCCCCACGATACTCAAACACGGACAAAAACAGCGGGAGGTATACACGGATTACTGCGCCCACGTCACGGATCAATTGTTGGACCAGGAGGCAGGAGGAGCATCCGAGGAGGGGGAAGGAAACTTACTCTGACACCCATGCCATGCCATGGCAACTGCGTTTATCATGGGCCTGTCGCCAGCCAGCCAGCTAGAGCGAGACTAGCATCCGCCATTGATGTTTTATGATGGATTTAAATCGGGTTTTAATAGTCGTCGTGCTCTAAGAATAAATGATCCCTCCGTAAACCTTCTCTTGTTAGTGGTCTGGCGGGCTTGGACGCTGCTACCGGCCGACGACTACGATCCACCACCGCGCAGCGCAGCGCTCCCACTCGCACCACGCCCCTGAAGGTTGAAGACGAAGGCGGCGAGAGAAAGGCCTGACTTGTGGTTCTGCTGGTCTGGGGAGTGGGTGGACTGGAGGACCGTCCAGAAGCAGCAACAAGCGGCTGCAGACACGCCTGGGTTGGCTAGAGGGCGACTAGATTCCGCGAACGAGCGTGAGGAGGCACTGGGGGGCACTATCATATACGGCAGGCGTGCTTTTTCCACCGAAGACCTAGGAGACCTGGGAAGACCAAGATAGTAAGTACTATACTATTATTGTACGAAGTGAGTACGGGTGATAGTAGTGAGTACGTGGGATGGTGAGCGAGGGAGTGAGTGACCACGTTACTAAGCCAGCAAGTGAAGCCCAAGTAAATTGCTAGTGTCAGTAGAGAATACTTGCCCAGCCAGCATCCAGCATCCACGCATCCTCGTGCACTCACCTGCTTGCTCGCCGCCCCTGTCGTGGTGCCGCAGTGGGATTGGCTGCGTGCGTCTGGACTCTGGACTCAGCGGACTCAGACTCACTGGCCCTCCACTCCCCTCCACTCCCCTCCACTCCCCTCCACAGCTTCTTCCCTTGCCTTTCCTAAGTTCAACTTCCCTGGGCCTGAGCCCATCCATATCCATATCCATGACATCCATGAGCCCCTACCCGTCGCGCCTCTCAACCCGACCCCCGGTCAGTTACACTGCAATCGGCCTTGATGTCACCGGAGCGTGAAAGATCCAGCCTCCACTCTCTGCAACATCGTTATTTCACCACCATGATTTCCTAACCTGCCGCCCACTCAAAACTGTTCCTTGTCTTTTTCTTCTTTTCTTGTAAAAGTAGCCCGTCTCCAGCGCCCGACATTCCTCCATTCTTTCATCTCCCCCAAAAGAAACACCCATTCCTCACAGCAAGCGGCCGTTAATTTTCTTTGGGCCGTAGTTGGGTACTTAACCGCATTCGAGTTACTAGTTCCGAACCGAGGATTGAATACCATACCCAACACTTTGGAGACGCCATAACTCCATCGTTGCTTTGCTTCCACGCCTTCCCTCCAGGAAAACAGGCAGCGATAGGGCAAACTAAAATACACCCTCCTGATTGTATTCTTCCGACCCCCCCAATCTTCACCACGAACTAAACCTTCCGCCGAGTTTTCGATTCGACCCGTGCAGTACACTGTCTGGGCAGGACTCTCTTCTTTATTCATGGCTCGGTGACCACGCCCACCCCACGTCAGGTGAATCGAATTGCTGGGAATCACATCAAGGGCAAGGGCAAACAATAGATTGGAGTGCTGGAAGCTCTAGTGAAAAGATCGCGGCACCTACGGTAGCAACTTGGCCCAGCTGGAGGACCCATCCATTGTCCACGCAACCTCGATTTATTACCAACCCTCCTCCACCACTTTGCCAGAATATGTGACAGACTGAAAGCATACCAGCGCCCATATCTACCTTCGACTCCATCCTCCATGCATCGAACAGCAACCAGACCGGCGCCCCTCGATTTCCCTCTATACTCCACCCACTCCGCATACGAAATCGATAGACGGAAACATTTTGAACGCCCTTCTCTTCCCCCAGTATACGCGGCTTCCCAAGTCAGAGACGGCCTTCACACGCCCCCCGCGGACGACATGGGGACCACATACCAACATCCTCAATACAATACATATGCCAATCGGCCAGATCCTGTCTATGCTGCTTCAAATGCTGCAACGGGAAGCTATGCTGGGCCACAAGCAAGACAATATCCAGCACCGCATTCCGCTTTAAGCCAGTTACCTCCACCCTCAGCTTCAGCATTACGCCACGAGAGCCAGATTTTGCAGCCATTCTATAGAGCACCGCCAAGTCCGCAATCTTCGAATCGATCTTCGGGTGGATTAGTTCGATCAGAAGAGCCACGAGCAACTAGTGCTACCTCAACACTCTCCGACGATACAGTAGTACCCTTGAGCAATTCGAACACGATCATATCACACCTACAGATTCCACAGTCGATCAATAACAGTGGAGGAAGTTTGGCAGAATTTGCTGCTCAGGTACGATCTGAATCACGAGGGAGGGGCAATTTATGGTCACTAACTGCATATAGATCACCTGTCTATTCTGGTTCGAATCCTCGGAAACCCTCAAGAAGGCGGAGAATGTTTCGAAAGCTACGTCCCCCATCAAGCGGTTGCGAGAAGAAGCAATACCTTCGAGTGGGTTCAGAAAATGGGTCGTCACTATCCTTACGACAACCCAGGTTACGCCGAACGTGATTCTACTTGCTCTCCTCTTTATTTACAGACTAAAGAAGATCAACCCAACTGTAAAAGGAAGAAGTGGCAGCGAGTATAGACTTTTGACGGTGGCTTTGATGCTGGGCAACAAATGTGCGTTCAAACCACTTGGTCTGGCACTGGCAAATTTACTGACAGTTTGATAGTTCTTGACGATAATACCTACACCAACAAGACTTGGGCGGAAGTTTCAGGGATCTCTGTCACTGAAATTCACGTTATGGAGGTAGAATTTTTGAGTAACATGAAATACAATCTCTTGGCATCAAAGGAGCAGTGGCAGGATTGGCAAGGGACGCTTGGAAAATTCTGGACTTATTGCGATGAGGCTTCGAGGGCTCCTAGTGCTCATATATCACCACAAGCACACGCAGTTCATCCTCCAACCTTGCCATCGCCGACCAATTCTATGCAAGCTTCGCCTCCGTCCCTGACCAGCGGATACCCTCCATCGAATTCTGCAGCGACCCATTACAACCAACCCTGGCCAAACAACTATCGAGGCACCTTATCTACGGCCTCGCCGGTACCGACCATGCCTGAACATGATTTGCGCTCCTCTACCCGCAAGCGAAGCTACGAGGGTAATGCTGAAGAATCTGCTTCGAAGCGTGTCACGAGACCAGCTGTTACCAGTGCTCCTGGGCCATATACCTCGAACGTTCCAGCCATCAGGCATGAACTTCCACGATTGCCAGCACCGCACCTCACCATCTCAACCAGCCAGCCAATGAGTAGCTATTGCAGTGCACCTTCGGGTCCGTCGCAAAATGCCCCAGTTCTACCGCCAATAAATGGCAGAACGATGCCAGCAGCTTACCCGACAACGCCATCTTGGACCCCTAACCTACCGGTCTTGACGCCTACCAACCCAACGAGCCATCACGGCATAAATGGATACTCGACTCCTTCCAGGCGAACGAGCCCGCACTCGGTACAGGATTTATTGTCACTCGGCTCCTCGCCAATTTCGGGCAATTTTCCGCACAACCCTGGACATATATCCCCTTCTTTCTTCCTACAACAAAGAAACTCTCCTTACAAACCAGTTCGACATGTCAATACTCTTCTATACCCGCCACCCTCCGCTTCCATGTCTGGTTATTCCGCCAATCTCGACCAGATGCACTATCAGCCATTGGGTAGACGAAATGATTACCGCCATGGCGTTGTGCCAGAGTTTGCTTCTCATGGCCTCCATCAACAATGGCCTGTTTTACCGCAACCTAATTTCCACGCTTAATCCGCAACCACTGGTTACCTATACAACCTAAAATTTCCTAAATCGAAGACTCACTGGACTAACCATCCTCGTGTACATCTTCCTGTTTGTTTTATTTCTAAAGAAAAGTCGAGCCTCGCAAGAAGTTGACTCGCATCATTTGCATGTTTCCTGGCGTTCACCACAGCGACATCTCATCGGGACGAGAGAAAAAGCGCTGATTATACCATTATTTGCATGTTCTGGAGTTTGGGAGGGGGTAAAGCGTCGGTGCTGAAGATTTTTTCCAGCGAGACCCGCACCTGTATTGCATTAAAGCCTTCTTATATTCCCTTTTTTTTTTACCCCAAGACAAGAGAGTCTGGAGATGGGTTTGTTTCCATCCGATCATAAATTGATTGTCGATGGATTAGTTTAGAAGCATGATTTTTACCTTTGCTGATGGAGGAGAGACTGAAGAGAATCAGAGGAGAGAGGGGTTGCTGACGTTGGGGCGTCGAAAGAATGAATGGGTTATGAGACCGGATATGGTTTTCGCGTGCGAGAGCTTAGAAGGAAGAAATACTATCATTCCCCCAAATACTTTGCTTTTCTTTTGGAATGATGTTGTGATTTGATGTGAGAATTAATCATAGGTGGTATGTCAACCACTAAATTATTTCGATAAAAAACTTTTCTCGATTGGAATTTTGAAGTCATATTCTGGGGGGAGCGGCTTTCACAACTCGCTTACCCTGTTACAAAATAATTTCTGATTTCTAAAATAATAAAATTACATTTTTGTTAAGAATAAATAGAGATAACTATTATATCGAGGCTTAATACTAAAACTAATTAAAGGCTTATATTTAAAGGGGAAATATATTATAAGATTAAAAAGCTTTTCTTTCTTTTATTTTAATTAATATTATTACTTTTATCTTTAATTATAATTTTTATATAATAACCCTAAAAATCATCCTTTTAATTCTTAATAAATTATAAGTTCGGTTTACGCTTATAATAAAAAGGAAATAAATATATAATATTAAACTATTTAAAAATAATAAATAATAAAGATTTTATAATTAAAATATAAAATAATTATTTAAAAATATTAAAAATATTCTATAAAATAATTATAAAAGAATATCTTTAAGAAAGAATATTTAAAAGATAATTAAAAAAAGAGTATATTTTCCAATATAAAATTATAATAAAAAAGAGTTTATTATTAATATATATTTATATTTTTATAAAAACTCTTTATAAAACTTATATTCATATATTAATGAATTTTTAAAATTTAATTTTATAGATTAATAATATTATAATAAATATATAATAAATTTCATTAAATTTATAATTAAAATATTTATTAATGAAAAGAATCCGTAAAAGAAAAAAAAATTAATATTATTCCTTATAAAAAGAAATTATAATACGTTTTTCGAATTTTTTAATTTATATTTTTAAAAAAATAATCGCTTTTACTTTATACGTAAATCGATTATTAAATATATATAATAATAAAGAAATAATAGAAATATTCGAATTTTCGATATTAATATTATAAAATATAATGAAAAAGTTTTTATTTAAATTAAGATAATTAATTTAATAGTTAATTAAAAGATATAAAATAACGAAAAGAAAGATAAGTATTATTTTAATATAATATTTATAATTATAAATCTTTTTATATATATTTTAATTTTTAATTAAAAAGAAATTTAAGAGATTAAAACTTTTAAAAAAAGATATATAATATTATAAATTAAATATAAGAAAACTCGCTTAATTATTAAACGAGAATTTATTAATAATTTAAATAATTTTAAACTTTTTATAAATAAGAAAATTGAAATTATTTAGATTAGAATTAAAGAATTTTATTAAAAAACTATCGATAATTAATTTTATTTAATTATTAAATAGGATATTATTCGTAATATATTAAATATATTTTAAAATATAATTTTAAATAAATTTATTCTTTTAGAAAAGAAATAATTATAATTAATAAAAAATAAAGAAAAGAATTCTATTTTAGAATCGATTAATAAAAACGGTTTATATATTAAATATAAATAATAATTAAAATATTTTTTAAATAATATTAATTTTAATAATAATTATTATTATTTAATCGATTATTATTATTTAATCGATTATTACTTATATAATTTATAAATACTTTATTAGAATTAAAGTTTAATAATATAAAAAGAAATTACTTAAAAAAAAGAAAGAAATAAAAGTTAAAATTAAAGATTTTGTAGGAATAGTTATTCGTCGTCACGTGTGGCACGTGACGTCGCCTGTAGATATAACCACATTTCTGGGGCTTAACCTCTTAATCATCAACAACTTAATCGGCATTCGCANNNTAGTGCTTATAGTTATCGACTAGCTTAGTATCGACATACCGCTTACGAAGCTAGCAATTGTGATTATCGGTATCACGACATATAGCTGATACCGACAGATTTTAAAATCGGAAAAAGGTTATAGTATAAGAATAGAATAAAAGATTATATTATTAATAAAAAATCAACTTTTATAAAAGATAATATAAATAATAAAATTTTATTAAAATCTAAAAAAGAAATAATAATTTTTATAAATAATATTATTATCGATTTTAATAAAATATTTTTATTAAAATAGATTATAAATTCCGGTATTTTATTATATATAATTAATTAACGTTAATTCTTTAAAAGAATTTTAAAATCTATTAAATAATATTATATTAAAATCGATAAAAAGAGGTTATATTTAAAAGAGATTAAAGATATTATAATAAAATTAGAAAATAACAAAGTTATATTTTTTAAAGATATATTATATATATTAAATCTTAGAATTAATTTATTATTTAATAAATAAGTTTATAAGAAAGGATTATATAATTTTTTTAATAAAAACCGTATAATCTTTACATAAAATAATAAGGTTATAATAAACGTTAAAATGTAAAAAGGTATTTATATAATTAATAAATTATATAAAAGTTTTAATATAAATAAATAAATATATTTATATATTAATAATTTCGAAATAAAATATTAAAATAATATTAAATTCGAATTAAAAATTAATATTATAAAAAAGGAAATAATAGAATAATAATAATAGTATTATATATTTTTCTATTATAGATTTATATATTTAAAACTAAAAAAGATTAAATAATTATATAAAATATTAATATTTAAAAAGAGAATTATTATTCTTAAAAAGAAAATAATATATATTATATATAAGATTATTAATATACGAAAATATTATAATAAGAAATTTAAGAAATAAAGAGATAATTTAAACGAGTTTATTTTTATTAATATTTATAATTTATTCCTTAGATTTTTATAAGGAAGTTCTTATTTTATTAAAATCGTTTATAATATTATTAGGAAAATATATATTTATAAATTAAAATCTAAAAATCAAATTATTTTATATTTATATTAATATAAATTTAATATTAAAAAGAAAATTAAATTTAAGATTAAAATTATTCGATCGAATAATATATTAAAGATTAAGAAAATTTTAAAGGAATAATATTAAATTAATAATATTTAATTAAAATATATGATTTTTTATTTTTTATATTAAAATAATATCTTAAAATAGGTTATATAAATTATTAAACGAAATATACGAATTATATTATATAATATAAATTTATTAATTAAATTTTAAAATAAAACTTTTAAAATATTTAATTATATTCGAAATCGGGTTAATAAAAGATTAAAGAAAATAATAAATAATATCGAATAATATTAAAATCTTAAAGAAATATAAAATAATAAAATTCTTTTAATTATTAATATAAAGGTTTAAAGGAATAAAATATATAATTATATAAAAATCGATTTTATTTTTTAAAATAAATGAATTAATAAGTTTATTAATTATAAATAAAAAGAATTTTTTATAAGATATTATAAAATAGATAATTAATAGAGGATTTATATTTTTAATCTAAAATATATGATTTAATATTTAAATATAAATATTAACGAGAATATTAAAAATAATATTATTAATTTATAAATTCGAAATTTAATAAAGGGAATTAAATAAAGAATTTCGAATAAATTAAAAAATTAAAAAATATATAAAAAACTTTAAAAAGATAATCTTAAATATTAAATTAATATTAATAAAAAAGTAATTATATTAATTATAATAAAAAGGAATTTTATATTAATAATAATCCTTATAATAATTATAATTAAGAATATATTAATAATAGATTTAAAAGATATTCTAATCTTCGAAAAAATAATAAAAGAGCTTTAAATAAAACTTTTAAAAGAAGATTTAATTTAAAAGGGAAATATAGAATTAAAGGTTAAAAAGTATATAAAATTAAACGAATTTAATAAGAAATAATTATTTATTAATTTTAAAAAGATTAAAGATATATTTAAAATTAATATTCTTAAAATAATATAATAAATCGAATAATTAACTTAAATTATTATAAAATTTATATGATTTAATAATTAAAAATCTAATTAAAAATTAAATAATAATTCAATTAATATTAATAAATAATTTTAATATAATTTTTAAAATAATAAATTAAAATATTATAATTCTATTAATTCTATTAATAATATTAAAATATTAATTAAATTATATAAAATCTTTGAAATTAGTATTTTAAAGATATTTTATATTAATATAAAAAATAATATAAAAAGTATTTATAATTAAATATTCTTATTAATTATATAAGATAAATTTAAAAATCAAAATATTTAAAAGGAAAATAATAAATATATTTATTTTACTATTAATTCCGAAAATCTTTAAGGAATAAATATTAAGAAATTTAATAATTATAATAATATAAATAATAATCTAATATATAGAAAATTTTAAATTAAAACTATTATTAAAAACAAGATATCTTTTATTATAAATAATATTTTTAAAGAAAATAAACCTTTTAAAAGAATAAATATTATTAATTTATATTAAATATTTATTATAAAAAAAAGATTAATAGAATAATTAAATAATATAAAATTCGTTTTGTTATTTACGGTTTTATATAAGAATATAAAGTAGATTATTAGGAAATATTTATATTTATAATATAAATAGATATTTTACGAATATTCCTAATAATTATTATTATTAAAAACTTTAAATATAAATAATATAATATTAAAAACACTTTTATAAAATCGATTTTATATTAAAAAATTTAACTTTAAATATTAAAAGGTTTTAATATTTAAAAAAGTTATATATTTAAAAAAATTTATAACTTTTATAATTTAAAATAATTAATTTATACGTTTTAAGATATTAAAATAGGGTTTTATATAAAATTATATTAATTTTTATTTATCTATTTATAAAGAATAAAATACAATTATATTAATCTATATTAATAATAATATTATTATTATTAAAATTAATAAATATTTATATTAATTCTTTAAATATTTAAAGAATAAATAGAAAATAAAAGATATAAAAGAGATTTTATTATTTTTAAGGATAAGAGTTATTTATAACCGAATTAATAAAATATTATATTTTAATTAAAAAAATATTTATAAAATATTTTAAATTATTATGAATATATTAATATAAAATTTAAATTAATTTTTTATTTATATTTTAAATATAATAAAATATTAATAAAAGAATAGAAATATAATATATAAAAGAATATAAATTAAATTAAATATAATTTTTTTATTTAATAGTTTATTATAATATATATTAAAACTTATAATTATTAATGTTTTCGGTATAAAAGATCTTTTTTAATATATTATAAATATAATTAAAGATAAATTATAATATAATTTAAAGGGAATAAAAGAATTAATTATATTTATTAATATAGATTATATTAATAATAAAGAAGATTATAAAAGTATATTCGATAATATTATATAAAAGATTTATTTCTTAATTAAATCGAAAATAGAATTTAATAATAAAGAATATATATAAATCGGAGTATATAATATAATTCTTTATAATAAACTAAGATTAATAATTTAAATAAATTCTTAGAAATATAAATTATCTTTAATATATCGAAAAAGATTTTATTAATATTAATATAAAAGGTAATAATATAAATATTATTATTTTAATTAAGAATTTAAGGTTATATAAATAATTAAAGTATATTAATATATATTATTATTATATTTAGGATTTTTATAAATAAGGAAAATTAATAATAAATTATATTAAAATTATAAAAATAATAATAAATAGATTAATAAAGCTTTTAATAAATGTTTTATTTTAAAGGTTTAAGAATATATTAAATATAATTAATTTTACGAATAAAAAAAAAAGTCGATTAAAATTTAAAAAGAATTATAAGATAAAAGGAATTATAATTATTAATATATCTTTATATAATATATTATTTTAAAGGGAATATTAAAAATAAATAGAAATAATTATTATATTAAAGTTTAATATTAAAGTTAATTAGAAGCTTATATTTAAAAGGGAAATATATTATAAGATTAAAAAACTTCTCTTTTTTTATTTTAATTAATATTATTACTTTTATTTTTACCTTAAAGGGATTCATTAATTTTTCATAATTATTATATAATAATAGTTATTATTATATAATAATATTAAAATCTATTATAATAATTATTATTATATAATAATCATAAAGTAAATCATATAATTACCTCGGAATCTAAGGTATATACGCTTCGTATATTATATATTATATATTAACCTTATATTTGTAATATTATTATTATTATCAACTATTATTATTTGTCACGGTTTAGTAAGAGGAGCCCTGAGGCGTTTACTAAAAGGTCGTATTTCCGAAAATACAAAGCTAAGGAAGAAAGGAAGGTTCTCTCCAAG